>VMDR010030103.1:0-12500 GCA_007922815.1 Macrotus californicus
CATTAAATATTTCTGAGCGGCCTAAAATTTTAGAACTTAAAAGGTTATTAGAGGTCACCTAATCAATCCTAATGAAGCCTTAAATAAGTTCAGTCACTAGTACAGAGATAGTTTAATAACAGCTAGATGGAGGTCCTCACCTCCTGACTTCAGAGTTAAGGCTCTTTGTCATATATCTTGTTGCCAGTGAAAGTTTTATAAAGTATGTCAAGTCTTCACCACAAGAATATTTTGTGTGCTAAGTGATTTATGTATTTTTTTATTTTTAAATTATGGATTTCAGAGACAGAGAGAGACACACAGACATCACTTTGCTGTTCCACCCATTTATGCAATTGGTTGCTTATTTGTGCCCTGACCCAGGGTCAAACCTGCAAACTTGGTATATCAGAATGATCCTCAAACCAACTGAGCTAGCCAGCCAAAGCTACAAGTGATTTTTAATAACACTAAGCTTATTTATTTCATTCTTCAGTCAAACTCTTCTAACAGTATAAATGTTTATAACTAAAGCTGAAGTTGATAGCTAAAGTTGATATTTAAGCCTCTAAAGCAGGAAAATAAAAGCAAAATATATCCTCTAGTACCTTAACAAATAACAATAGGAGTGGTAATACTAAGTACTTTATTACTAGCTTACAAAAAAGCTATGCTAACAATATTCAACTTAATAAGGAAAACTTATGGAGGAGATAAACTTTTAACAGTCATTCTACACAAATCATCAACCCATTACATCAATCACTGCATATTTACATTTATATATTTATGTATAATACAAGTTTTCATCTGTGTCTTCAATTAGACTGTAAATTCTTTGAGAAGGAATGATGTGTTATACCTGACAACTTCCCTCAAGGGAGTTAAAAAGCTATCATTGTGTCCATTTTACAAATACAATCATCACAAACTACTCCCTCACTGTCACTGGAAACTAGCAGCAATAAAAATTTAGATCCACGGTTCTTCATTTTCTGGGCCACCTTTCCTCCCCAACTTTAACTCACTTGAATAAGCCTTGGGTAAATCAGCAAACCTATATCAAGTTTCCTTCTAAAATAGGGCTTGTAAAGGAGCTTCAGATTACATGAACATGATTGAGGAAATAATTTCAAAACAATTATATATAAAACACGTTCTTTAGAAGACATTAAAATCATGAAGCAAACTTCGACTAAGGTTTGTATACACTAAAGAAATGCAGTAGGGCTGGAAGTCGGCATTTAACTTAAAAAAAAAAAAAAAAAACCTTAACAAAGGGAGATAATTTTGTATTTTCAAACTGGACTGACATGTACCAACTCCAAGCAAAAATCGACAGGTCACATTCAGTTTCACCAATAATTCCAAAGGCTTATGATATCTTCCATCAGCAAAATTAAGCCCTCTCTACCTTTACAGTATTTTTCAAAATTCAAACTGCAGGGATTATTCTAAGGTTCTCTTGGAAGGTTCAAAACCACTAAAAACATTTCTTGAAATGTAATGTTTATCACTCCCAGAAATAATCACTGACCCGATCAATCATACAAAGCCAAAAAAATTCCCTTAATTGTGTTATTAGTAGACTAAGCATATACAAAAAACTAAGTTCTCCTTGTACTCTGCCTCTTATTCACTAATACATTAAGTTCTTCCTTTGATCAGAAAATAACTGTCAAGTGTGTTTTAATCACTACTCAGTAAACTGATTGTTCTTTGAGACCTTTGAAACGTTTAGTATTACACTTTATAGAATAAGGGTTGGTCACTCATTGTGTGTTACATAATACACATGGTTATAGTATTCTACACTTTATTTCAACTTAAAGTTCTGTTAAATTTAGAGACACACATGTGTTCATGATTCTCCCCAATCGAAAAAGAATCACAGAGTTTCACCAACCAAACTTAATTTCACGTTCTCTACCTAAAAACAATGGATGGAAAACAGAGGGAAAGACCTTTTACAGCATTACTCTTCGGTGAATATTTCCCATCTTCCCATTCCCATCGATGGCGGTATGAAACAAAACCGGGGAAAGGAACACGTATATTTATTATTCCAGTAAGTAAATAGGATGCAAGCACTGCCGCAACGATTCCGGACCCTGGCTGCGCTGTCTATTAAGTAAAGCTGCCTTTTCTGTGTAACTTAAGTCCGTGCCCTTCCGCTGCAGCAGTGGCGCTGCACATCCCCCACCCCTGCGGCCACTTCCGTGTTTACACTCCTCTTCCCTCCAATTCCATGCGTACATTGTCAGCTTCACTCCCGCCCAATCTTCATTGGCCCAGCGCGAACCCGGAGTCCCGCCCCCAGAAATCAACGTTCTCATTTGGAACGTTTCAGCGAGCAGATTGGAACCGGAGGCCTGTCAATCCCGGTGGCTCTGTCCTCTCCGAGGCGCTTCCGCTATGGTGGGAGGTTTGGGGGGGAGGGGAAAAGGGGGCAATTCCGTGCTGAGACTTCCCTGGGGCCGAGACTCCCTCCCGCCGCCCCACTCCTAAACGTCCACTCACTGTTTACAAAAATAAACCTTCTCGGACACCCCAACGCTCCAGGTCAGGAGTACACAAGATATTCCGTGTCCTTCCCATTCTCCCCCCCTAAAAAAAAAATAAAAAAAGAAAAAACCCACGAGGGAAGGGGCATAAACCTACTTCTTTACAGCCTCCCATGAAACGAGGAAAGGGAGGCGGGCCGCCAAAAGAAACGGCACCTCGGGCCACTCCGCTTTAAGTGACCCTTTCCAGAACCGTTACTCCTGAGATTACACAAGGTGGGGATGCGAGGGAGGGTCACAACCTTTTTTTTTTTTTTTTTTTTTTTTGGCGGGTAGCGGTCTACCGGACAAGGCCCGGGGCTGCCTCGTCCATGCGGAAGTAGAGGGTCTTCGGACCGAGCTTGAGACGAGCGGGGCGGGGGTGGCGAGCGTTCCCCGGCGGAGCCCTCCGCCCCCGACCGCGGGCAGGAGCGGCCTCTCCGGCCAGACAGCGTGGCAGGCGCAGCCCACAGACAACAGCCTCACTCACTTCCTGGTTCCTCGGCAACTGGGGTGAAGCGCACAACTCGTTCGCCCCCGAGTCCCCAACTTAACTGCAGCTCGGCTCCCCGGCACCCGCTGCCAGCGCTCTGCCCGACAGCTGCCGCCGCTGCCCGCCGAACCCACCCTGAAGCCACGGCGCCGGATTCGAGGCAGGTTACTCTCCAAGGTGATCACTTCCTGATTCGTCGCCTCCATTACTTCATTCACTACCCCCCTCTCCCCCGGCCGCCCCAGTGACCGAGGTGCACACTGTACCCGCGGCGCTGACCGCCACAGGGGAGTCACCCCGCCTTCTGTGCACCCCTCTCCTGCTGCACGGGTGCACAGGAGAAAAGTTCCCCTGTCCTTACCAGCCCGGATGAGCAGATCCAGCTGGTTCGTGGGTCCCTCATGCAGAGACGTCGCCATGTTTATCCCGGGGCTGGAGCTGCTGCTTCACATTGACTTACACCGTGAGCAGCGGCGGCAGGGGAGGAGGCGGAACCCACCGCCGAAGACACGCCGTGCGGCCGACACACACTCACGCACTCGCACACTCTCAGACGCCCAGATCCTTGCGCGTCCTCCGACAGGAAGCCGAGGCCGGCCCGCCTCCCGCCGCCGGGCTGAGAAACCCCACCACCTAACGGCAGGGGCGGCGGCGGCGGCCGCCTCGGCTGGCAACGCGATCCTTCCGCCCCGCGCCCAGACAGGAAGTCCCGGACGCCCGCCCGAGAGCGGCCCGGCCCGCGCCCAGGGGGACACCTGAGGCTGGAAGTCGCCCCGAGACCCGCGGCCGGCACAGGGCCCCTCGGCAGGAAGAGGCACATTTCACGCTCTGCGGAGGAAAAGTCTGTAATTGTCCCCGCTCTGGAAAAGAGCCATGAGTCCAATTTTCTTCCTGCAACAGCGCTAACACCTAGTCCCGCAGCTGTAAATAAAGGTGGCTGTTTAACTTGTGCTGGCCGTTGCCCAGCTTACGCAAACCCACTCACTCGAAAGGGCTGCCCTTGAAAGCAGGAATACCCACCCCAAAAAGTCATACCCACAAAATATCCCAAAAAACTGCACTTGGAAAGTAAGGCGCTTCCAGTACTTTCAGAGACCGACCGCGTCCTTTTTCCTCCGTTACAGAGACACTAAACAGGCATTTATTAGTAAACAGCAGAACGTGCCAAGCTCTGGGAGATCCGATTATCCTTCCCCAATTTGCTAGTCGTGAAGTTCAAGCACCCTTTCACTTCTATTTGGTTCATTTGGTAACAAATGTATTCATTTATATCATCATCTACTTTTAAAAATCTTTTTTCATAGAAACATTTTTACAGGTAAAGCTCATTAAAATACAGCAGAAGAGGGAGGAGATAAATTGTTATTCGGTGACTATGAATTTGTTAACACAGGAAATCAAACCAATGACTCAAATGAGGCTTCATTAAAACAAAAAAATGTTTCCCCAGTTTAAGAATTTCATAATATAAAAAAATGTCTGAAACAAAATTTGCCCTGAAGTTGTTGCTACACAAAATTTACGCAACTGCGTCCGTCCTACACAGTAAGTGCTCAACAAGTGCTGAATACACACAAAAAAAGATTTGGCACTTACGAATTTAGAATAAGGCGTAATTGTTATGATCTGAAGTGAATGAACTGTGCTGATAATCTAGAGAAAAAAATTTCCAGTGATAATATTAATACATCATTTTACAAATATTTGCCCAATATGTCGATGCAACTTCAGATTTTTTTTTTTCTTTTCTTCTACATGCTCATTTGTGCTCTCTCACTCTCTTTCCTTTTCCCTGGCTCCTACAGCATGGTCCCCACCCTCCCAAAAAAGAACCCATAGGCCATTTCCAAAGTACAACTCCCCTTAAACCAAATAAGGATCTCTTTCTTGCATAGGTAACCTTCCCACCCATTGTACAAAAGGAACTACATGACTGGTAGCTTCTATTTTTTATCTCTAGTCAATTTAAAGTAAGGATTATCCCCTGATAGGCAGCATCCTAGACAGCCAGGTTCCAGATGATAAGGAACACAGAGCAGTAATTGCTGGCTTTAGGCAGATAATTGAAATTATAGCAAATCTGAATTTCCACTCCTATCAATCAGTTTTTCATGTATTATATTTGGAAGGGAAAAGAGTAACGTAAGCCGCCAAAGGTTTATTTTTTCCTGGATGTGATAGGTAAGCTGGGCTCAAGAAGGAGTACTCTTCTCAACATGGGAATCAGTATGAAGCCTGATACCTAACTTTTACTTTACTATTTGCTTCCTGATCTGTATCTTAAGAAGTGAATAGTATGTGTGTGTGTGTGTATTTACTTGCTAAACATCTTAATTATGTGTATCCATGTCAACCTTATATTTTAGGTTCCAAGAAAATAGAAGCTACATCTATTCCTCCATAATACTTCAATTATTATACATACATATATACTATCTATATGCATGTGTGTTAATGACAGAAATTAATGAAGAAAAACTGATTCCCATATATTTAATGCTCTTGTAAAAACACAATTTCCTGGGCTTTACTGCAATTCTGCTGTGCTATTATTGTAAATGGAATTCTGCCTTGCTATTCTAACTAGGCTTTCAGAAACCACCAATACTTTTTAGAAACTGATTAATACTAGAAATAGCAAGTAAGGACAGGCTGCTGCTACAAACAGAAATTGATACAAACTTTCAGGAAAGCAATGTGACATTACATATCAAAAGTGTGAAAGAGATTCATATATTCTGACCTAGGAATGTCATTTCCGGGAGCTAGCCTGAGGAAACAAGACAGTTAGAGGACTGTTCTATCAAACACACGTTTGCCGAACTTAACAACATGGCAAAATACTAAGAATGTAAATGTGGCAGGATTTAATATGCATCTTTCCATACAATGTGACTCAAACCATGTAGTACATATGAATATACTCACATGTATATATAACATGTACGTGTATATATGCATACATCACATACACACATACACCTGCATTTCTCAAGTCTTCAAGATTCAGTGGACATTAATAAGCAGAATAAAAAATTGAGTAAGAAAAGGTAGGTTACCATGGCAGACACTAGAGAGGACATTCATATTCGGCTAATAACATCACGAAAGGACATCCCCTATATCAATGTTACTGCTGTGTCCCAGCAGGAAAAAAAGTAAAAAATAGCTAACTCTTATTTCTCTTCACTTTTCTCACTTATTCCCCTCTACCTTACTGTGAAATAGATGTTACTGTTGTGCTCACTTGGTAGATGAGGAATCTAAGGTTCCTTGACTGAGGTCTGAGTTCATGGGAGGCAGGGCCAGGATTTGAGCCCAGGCACCTGACTCTTACCTTCGAACACGCCCCCAAATGCCCAAGTAACAAGGCCTGTTTATCTGTTATGGATCTTCTTGTCTGAAAAGTCTTTTTATATTCCTTCCTTCAAGAGGTGGAGCCTAATTCCCCTCCTCCCTTTGCATGTGGGCTGGACTTAATGGCCCACCACCAACAAGGAGCATAAAGCTGAATTGGCGGGGTGTGACATCAGAAACTCTCTGCATGATCTCTGCCTTTGAGTCCGTCTCTGGAAGGAAGCCCACTGCCATGCTATGAGTACACTCAAGTAACCCTGTGGAGAAGCCCATTCAGTCAAGGAACAGTGGCGTCACACAAGGAACAGGTGACAGAGCCGTCTGGGAGGCACAACCTCCGGCCCTAATCAACGCTTCAGATGACTGCAGCTTTTCGAAAGACCCCAACCTGGAACCATGCAGGTAAGCCACTCCCCAAACCTCAACCTCAAAAACTGTACAATATAATAAATGTTTGTTGTTTTAAGCTGCTAAGTTTGGGGTAAGTTGTTAATCAGCGAAAGAGAAATAACACAGGAGGAAGGAGCAGCTTAAACTCCCTGCTAGTGACATTTCCCACCTTAGATAAAGAAAGAACAGAGTGAAGTTTGTAAATGACCTCTGATTTTCAACTGCTGAGTCCTGAGCAGTACTCTCCATTTCTTAATTCTTTACCGTCTTTACCAGCTCTTTCACCCTCCAGTCTCTCTATTTTTAAAACAAGTCTTCGTAATACAGTCATCACCATTAAAGTCTAATGAAACTAAAAATAATTAGATATATTTGGCTATTCAAATGATTTTATGGTCCCGTAGTAACCGAGGTGGAAAACATTCTTGGGAGATTACAATTGTTTCTAATACCATATAGATTTGCAATGTTTTGGGCTTTTTTATTTTTAGCTTGCCCTGGTGATTTCATTTGCGTTTTCCTTTTATCTAGTACACAGAATCATAAAATGTTGTGGTTGGAAAGGAGCCTAGAGACAACATCACCAAGAGGTTTTCAAAAAATAAGGAACCTGAATATCATGATCTCTTCCTGACAACCACGAATAAGATATATATTTTACTTAAAAAAGAAAACATAATTGTGTGCTCTATCAGATACTAGTGCAAAGGCCAAAACAAGCTTTAAAGTTTAAAAAAATTATAGGTAGGCCCTGGCTGGTGTGGCTCAGTTGGTTGGAGCGTCACCTGTACACCAAAAGGTCCAGGGCACACGCCTAGACTGCGGGTTCAAGCCCTCGTTGGCGTGCTTACGGGAGGCAGCCAATCGATGCTTCTCTCTCACATCAATGTTTCTCTCTGTCTCCTCTTCCTCTCTCTCTAAAAGCGATGAAAAAATGTCCCCAGGTGAGGATTAAAAAAAAAAAAAAAAGGAAAAGGAAAAAATGCCCTTTAAAAAGTAAAAAATAAAAAAATTGTAGGTAGGAATCAAAGTGAGGAGATAGTCTACTTGTTAATGTTATCTTTCTATAATTTGGAAGAAGGGTGCCAATTTCCTATTTTAGTAACGCTGAAAGCTCTTTGACTACCAATGGTAGAATTATTTGAAAATCACTGATTTAGCCCAATGCCCTCATTTTACACATCAGGACACTGAGATCCCAAGAAGTGAAATAAGTTGACCAAAGTCACATAGTATCTGTGACTTCGAAGACAAAAATTCTGCAAAGCAATCTTCATCTATAAAACTTAGAAGTTATAAAATGGATGAAAAATCCATTATTTTTCATCAAAATATGAATTACAAATTACAAAATGGTTGTTTTGTATTTTTAATGTCAAAAGCTAAAGCAGTGGTTAAGAATCTTTGTAATAAATTTTTTTAAGTGGAAAAAAATTTTGAGCAGTGAGTGGTGAGAGAACAACAAGAGGAGGCCAAACAGTCTTAAGCTTTTCCCATAAGATCAAACTAAGGATGAAATCCAAAGCTGGGTTGTGGTGTACTGTGCATGTTTAGGAGGAAAAAAAAGGTCAAGAAAACTAGGCTATAAGAAAAATATGTCCATCAAGGACAACAAACTGGAATCAAGTGATTTAGGTGAAGCCTGGTTCACCAACATTGGAAGATTGACAATAAATATAGGAATGCAGACTACAGACTTAGAAAGAGAAAAAAATCAGTTTTTTCCTATTTTTATAGTACTGTTTAATTCTCTATCTGCAGTTTTTATACTGCTATTTTATTTAATGGTCAGGTTTTACAAAATATTATTAAAATGAAGATGTTTGAATCCATAGTCACATATTCATTCATTTATTCAACAAATAATTACCCAGCTCTTACTTTGAGCAAGTTTCTGTCGCAGGCACCTATTTACTATTCCTGATAGCACTAAATAACGTGACAAAAAGAAAATAAGCTTTCTAGCCCTGGCTGATGTGGCTCAGTGGATTGAGCGCCAGCCTGTGAACCAAAGGGGATCAGGACACATGCCTGGGTTGCAGGCCAGGTCCCCAGGAGGGAGCGTGCAAGAGGCAACCACACATTGATGTTTCTCTCTCCCTCTGTCTTTCTCCCTTCCTTCCCTTCTGTCTAAAAGTAAATACAATCTTTTTAAAATATTTTTTTAAAAACTTCTGACATCTCATTTCATATTTAAAAAAAGCATTCTCAATTCACACAGAAAGGGTGAAATTCTTAGAGACAGTATAATACACAAAATTGCTTAGTGGGTATATGCTACAGTTTGGACTACTACTCAGGAAAATTAAATTATTTACATGTATAAAAGCCTTCATAAGACATGGATTTTTTTTTTTTTTTTTAGTACTAACTGGAGAATATATTTATTGACTTTAGGGAGAGAGGAAGAAAAGGAGAGAGAGAGAGAAAGAAACATTAATACGAGAGAGAATATGGATCAGTTGCCTCCCACATGCTCCCTGACTGGGGACTGAACCCACAATCTAGGTATGTGCCCTGGGTATGTGTAGGAATTGAACCCACAACCATTTTGGTGTAGGGAACGATGCTCCAACCAACTGAGCCACCTGGCCAGGGCAAGACATGGATTTTTAATAGGGGGTAGAAAAACATAAAATTTTCTTGGCAAAATGTACATTATTCTGAAAAGGGCCATGGCTATTTTAAGATTCTCAAAGACGTCCACAACTCCCAAACGTTATTTTATCCTAAGTTATGTTGACATATGCATTTATGGACCATGAAAACACTGTGATGAATAAGGATCCAGTATGTACCAATTTCGAGACTGATGATTTGGCTTAGGTTCATGTTTTCTGCATTTTACTTGAGTTATCCCTGGACCAGACTCTCCTTGACCTTGATTCTTCACTTAATGGTTTATCCTGGGCAGAAAACACAGCTTCGGATTCTTAGCAGTCACTCCTAGAAAACTGTCAACTGATTAATGTAGGTAGTCTTTTCTAATGGATGGTAGACACACAACTGTTTTCAGATAGCATTTACTAAGCACCCTTATGTGCATGACACCCTGAAAAGGGAGTTAAAATAGTCAATAATCTCTATATTTTAAATAACACTTAAAATATTTAAATGTCCTAATATTTAACATGTCCTAACATGTCCTAAATGTCCTAACATTTAGAACAATTGATTTCAAGGGCTTAGGTTATTTATTATCATTAGAGAATGCTTAGTATCTGGAATTTTTTTTCAATTCCTGTGAAACTTTACAAGAGCTAATACATGATTCTTTTTTTAGCATGTTTATGAAAAAATTTACTTCAGAGTTCTTAACTAAAATATATTACAAATCAAATTCTATTTTGATTGATTCCAAAAGGAATATTCAGATTAACTAATTTCTCCGTGCCCCGCGCCCCACCCCACCTCCTTGAAATATAGCTTCTACACCCTACCCATTGAAACTTTTGGTTCCTCAAAAGTCAACACTAAGCTTTCAAAGGGGGAAAAATGAGGACAACTGTAATAGCATAATCAATAAAATATAATTTAAAAAAAATTTAAGTCAGCATTGAGCTTTTAATTACCAAACCCAGCGACCTCCTCTTAGTCTTCACCTGACTTGACTTATCCAAACAAATGGCATTACTGACCACCCTTTATTGAAATCCTTCCCTTCATCTGGTTTTCATAATAAACTTTTAAACTGTCTGGCTTTGTTTTTATTCCTCTTTATTTCTTTTCAATTGATCTCACCCACTTCTAAACAGCCCTTAATCGTGACAATACTCCCCAAGTGCCTCCTTCTCTCTTTACTCTCTATTCTACTAAGAATAGCATTTAGCATCCATTCACCACCAGGGCTTTCAGTATTTTCTTTAATTTTATTTATTTATTTTTAGAGAGAGAGGAAGGGAGGCAGTAGGAGGGAAAGAAACATCAGTGTGTGGTTGCCTCTTGGGCGCCCCCTACTGGGGACCTGGCCCACAACCTAGGCCTGTGACCTGACTGGGAATCAAAACGGAGACCCTTTGGTTTACAGGCCCGCGCTCAGTCCACGGAGTTACACCAGCCAGGGATACTTTCAGTATTATCTCTGCACTGACTCAAAAATCAACATCTCCAGGCCTGACTCACTGTTTTTTAGGTCTAGGTTCTAATTTCCAATTTATGGTAAGCATCTTTTGGGAAAATCCACTGACATGGAAAGGCCTTTTATCTACAAATCTCCTTCGTTTTCTCTATCAAGGACTCATCACCGTCATCCCAGGCTAGAAATGAGTCATTTGTGTTTCTAGTTTAGGAACTCATCTCATATAATTTTTGAGAGGCATTTAAAACATGCATGAAATTACAAAAAATAATGTAACACACAGTCAAGTTCCCCCTACACAGGACCGACTATTTTGTCATTTATGGCATGAAGGTGGGTTTTTCCCCCTAAGAAATAACATATGAAAGGTGGAGACGGCATCTTTGACTACTACCTCCAGTCCTTAGTCACCGTTCCATCTCTCCAAGGAAACCACTAAATGAGTTTTGTATATATTCTTTCAGTCTATTTTTTACACTTTCATGTTTTTGTGCGTATATATATTTGTGTATGTGTGTATCCCGGAATGATATGTAGTGTGATTTTGCATGCTCTGGGCATATAAATGACATTAAACTACATATGCCATTCTATAATGTACTTTTCTTCATTCAAGATCTGTATTCTATCCATGTTGGTATAAGTAAATACAGCTATGCTTTTTAGATGCTATAAAGTATTTCAGTACATGAATTCACCCATTTTATTCATCAAATTATCTGCTGGTAGGAAAATATAGTTGCTTCCATTTTTCACTTTTATAAACAACACTGCAAAAAAATCTTACCTAGGTTTTTTTAAGCTGTAAGCTAGAGTCTCTCCACAGTACATACCTATAAATAGAATTTTTAGTTCACAAAATAATTGCATTTTTAATTTTATGTTACTCTCTCCAAAGTAGATGTGCAAGTTTAAAATCCCACCAGTGATGTGTAAGAGTTCCCATTTTTTCTCACATTCTTGTCAATAAGAATTATGATCAGACTTTTTAAAATTTTGCCATCTGTTGCATGACAAGAAATTTTACACTGTTGTATTAATTTGCTTAACTTAATAAGTACTGATGATAGACATTTTTCTCATACACTTATTGGCCATTAACATTTCCCCTGTGAAATTCTTACTCATAGCTTCTGTCATTTTTCTATGACACCTTTTGTCTTACTGATCTCTAGAATGTTAACATATTCTCAATAATAATTCAGATATATGTTGCATATATCTTCGGCCAGCCTGCTGTCTGGCTTTTATTTTGGTTGGTCTATTGGTATCCTTTGTCCTGTAAAAATTTTAAATTTTGATATAGTCTAATAACACATGTTTTCCCTTACAGTGTATGTTAAGTAGTCTTTGCAGTAAAAAGGAAATCATAAAGTAATTTTAAACTATTTAGAAATTAACTACAATAAAAATATAACATGCCAAGCTATAGATCAGGAAATGAAAAGTTTAAAAAATAAACAAGCAAAGCACATTCAATTCATAAACATGGAAAAATTCACAGAACAAATACAAAGAAACAAGAAGGAAAGAAATAATGAAGAGCAAGCAAAATGAAACAGAGAAATATATTTTAAAAAACAGAAGATTCACAAAACCAAAAGATCACTTGAAGAGATTAATAAATAGATGGACCTTGGTAAGAGATATCAAGAGAAGG
>VMDR010030104.1:0-12498 GCA_007922815.1 Macrotus californicus
TGAATATAAAATAATGATGACAAACTACTTTAAATCTTGACATGTTATAAGGTATTAAGAAATATATAGAATTAAGTTCAACCAGTTAAACCTTTTTGAGTTACACATAAATAGGAAAATCTAATGACTCAGGTAAAGAGTTGAATAATGGTTTGTTCATTATTAGATCACAGTAGACTAGACTCATAAAAGTCATTTCAGAGGTTTGACTGAAACAGCGTAGTCCTTCTGTGGGAATGAAGGCTTCAGTGACAGACGAACCCATCCCATGGTAAAGAGCAGACATAGCATTCGCCCTATTAAGTGCAGCTCACAAACAAAGGTTAGCGTAAACATAATTTGGCCACTAGGAAAAAGAGGAGGTCAGATATAGGTTCATCAAAGTAGAACAAGAAACTTTAATATTCTACTAGGTCCTGACAATCAATGGAAAATGCTGTGACAAGCAAGGAGAAATCTGAAATGCATGTTAGAGACCACTGTTGACCTACCATCATGTTTAGAGCTGAGAAGCTTGGACAAAGGTAACCGTGTGGAGACGGGGCAGTGGTGTTTCCTGTCCATGACCTCTGTGAGCTGCAGAAAACTCAGGGCCTCTCTAGCCTGGGGCCTTCAGCTACCACATTCACATGGCTTCAAGGTTTTTCAGTCTTCAAGGCTTTTCAAAACAGATTTAAGGTAGTTTTCAATCAAGACCTATAAAGTGATCATTTTTATTTTAATTCAGAAGAGAATTAAAAAAAGTCTTTTTCCCCTCCCTGCAGGAGTATATTCTGTTCTAAATAACTTAATACCTTTGTTTTGCCACATAATAGGTTCAAGTACTCTTTAACCCATTATAAAAACATTTCTGTTGAAAAAGAGAGAGGTACAGTTGATGGTACACATATTTACAAAGAATCCTCTAATATATATCTATAAAGGCAGATTTACCATGAGGCTGATGATGCTGAAGTTTCATGTCCCTCTTTGGGAAAAGTTCTTTCTGAGACTTTGGAAAGACCCTATGCATGACGTTCACATAATCATATGCCTGTGAAATATTTGTAAAAAATAACATATTTTGTTTCATTTCTCTTGAACAGAACCTCCATAAAATCTGGAACTGCCCCTTACTGTTCCTCTAATAGGCAAGACAAAAAAAAAAACCTGACTTTTTATACTTTGTATATCTGAGCTAATCTTAACTCCCCAATCACTGGACAATAGATTTCTTTTTTAAGTTGCCAAATTGTGGTGTTGCAATCCATTTAGAAATATATGGATCTGCTTTTCAGATAACTTTGTCACACTTGTCCTTCTTGAGTAAATATTCAGTTTTCAGTGTTCTGGTCCCAACTCCAATACTCTCCACTTCAGGATGAAAGTCTGTCTCTTCCCCAATATATATGAAGTAAAATACATGACCCTGTGGTGGCAGTGAGGAGGTGAGGGGTGGCAATAAAATCTGTGTGCTAATCCTTTCATTCTTTGTTGGTGTCTCGTGCTTTAGTTGGTCTAGAGTAAGAGATCATATAAACTGTTTTCCACCCAATCAGGACCTGATAGTTCTTCAATATCTTATCAGTGGTGCAGCCCTGTGTGTAGGTAAGCAACATTACCCTCATGATCCTTATTCAGAACTTTTAGCTCCATCTTCTCTGGCTTGCTCCTGGCTATATCATTGTGCAGCAGGTCTTGATTCCTAACTCAGTTATCACTTCCTTGTGTCCCAGTGGACATGCAGACTTTTAATTACATTAACTGCACTACCTGTGGGAGCAAAAGGAGAGCTGAATATTCTTATCAAGTCCCTCTTACAACTTCCTGCTGGGCACTGGGGCTCTGTAGCTGTCACTTTCCACATTACCAAATGAGAGTTAGGCTAAGTTGTCGTGACTTTTGACTTTTATGTTACCATATGTAACGCCTCCATTACAGGATTTTGTCATGGATAGGTGGGACAGATTGGAAAAAAGCTCCCAGGTCTCTAACCCTCTTGTACTCAGGTCCATTGCTATGTAAATGTGCAGTTGTGCCCATCAAGAGATGGGGTCTATCCTCCGCTGTGCATTGGGGCTCACCCTGTGATTTGCTTTCACCAGTAGCACATGGTGGCAGAAGGGATGCTGTGCGCATTCTTAAGCCTAGGCATTAAGAAGTGTTTTACAATTTAGTTCTACCTATTTGGTACTTTGCCTTCACTGTGAAAACAAGCCTGAGAGAAAATACTGAAGGATGAAAAATCATGTGGACCGGAATTGATTCATCCCAGCCAAGATTACCCTGTATCAGTAGCCGCTGAAGACGCCCCAGTTAACTGCAGACACATGAGCATGAGATCAGTATTACTTCATATCAACATATAGACTCATAATAAATAATAATTGGTAAGCCATTAAGTTTGGTGTCTTTGTATAACAATAACTAACTGATAGGTGTGTCATTTCCTCAGCTGATCTTCCTCTTCTCATGAAACAAAAATGATTTTTTTATTTACCTTACAGAATATCCTGAGTGTTCTATAACATGACTTATATTTGATGCACTGATGCCCCAAATTTGTTTTGTATATGTAGTGGAAGATTTTTTTAATTTGGAAACACTTCTACTCTTTTCACAAATTCTTTCATGATTACTTTTTTGCTAGGATTTCAAACACCTTTGAGATTCAAGTAGAACCATGATCCCCTGGTGCTAGTTGCATCTGCCCTCGCTTGCAGGGGGATATATGGCATTCATAGATTGTGTGGTAAACCATAAGCAATTGATTTATAACACATGAGAGATAACTGGTAATTCTTCTTTATGACTACTGCTATTACATATTCATGCTTGGATGACATTAAAAATAAATCTGAAGAACTTTTCAAGATAAATATTATCTTCGAGTATAGCCAATATTGAATAAAATTTTTGCAAATTTTGAAGCTTAGGGATCAATAATAAAAGTGATATATATATATGAAACTTTCCAGATTTACAGAATAATATCATGATCAACATACCTCATTTAGATACTTAAAAAAAACACAACTCCATCAGGCAGACAAAGCATGCATTGTGAACATTATTTTATATAAGAGGAAACTAATCCTTAAAAATATATTTTTAGGTGGAAGACCTAGAATCTGTTTCAACTTCTGAGCTGTTTTCACCTTATGAGGAAGAGCAAAGCAGAAGAAACAGCGTGCACTAACCCAGACACACACACACAGGCAGAATGCGCTGACGTGCGTGGGAAAGGCAGACACGGCGCTGTGGCAGTTCAGAGGAGGGAAGAGAACATTATTTTGGCTGTCAGAACAAAAGTGGTATTTGAGTGGGGCTTTATAGAAAAGAAAGTTAGTTGAGGAATGTAACCATGAATCAACATCATAGACATTTATTAATATGACATACTGACCTGTCTGAATAATGGATTAAAATGGCAAACATTTCAAATGATGCAGAAAAAGCAATTGTTTAAATTCAATATTAATTTAAGAAGTGAATACCAACCTGAAGACTCAAGACACCTTTCTTAATTGAATAATGAGGGCCTTTCAAACACCTATGGCAAACAGCATACTTCATGGTAAGATTTCAAAAGCATTCTACTTCAATCAGAAGCATGACAAGGATGTCTTTTAAGAACTAGAGTTGGGTGACGGCAGTAAAGACAAGGCCAGCTTTTTCACAACCTTCTGAAGGAGTAACCTCTTAAAATTCATACCTGAGGCCTCACAATAGATAGTTTAGACACTGGAATTAAAGACATGATTAATAAGATGACTATGATAAGGCACATGAATGGAAAAGGACTCAAAACTATTTCTGTGTACAAACTAGGTAATAATGATCACTCCACAAATGTCAAATGTCTATCAGCCTAGATTTTGACAGGCACCCTTAGAGCCTCAGACCTACCCTCTTTTGTTTGTAAAAGTGAAAATTAATGGATGTCTTTTGTATTCTTCTAGAAGAAGCTCTTACAGTTTTCTAGCAAAACTCTTATAACTTCTATGATCTGAATACAAGAACAGTATTTCCTGGTCTTGTAACTATCACTTTATCAGAACTTTAGTGCTCTTCCAGACACCTCTTAGTTTCAGGGGAAGTCTCTGGTTAGGGGTAGGGTTAGCACACAAATGAGAAACAGCTTTTATCATCGTCCAGATCAGTGCATACCCTTTTGCTTCCCCTACTCTTCGGCTCTGATCCAGTCTTCTAAAACTACTGTATATATTCAAGAAGCTGCCTCTATAGCATTACAGTTGAGAGTGTCCTCTGTGAGGCATCTGCTTCCTGTGTCAGAGGATCCTATGAGATTCCGAAGTAGTTGGTATCACCTGTCACCACTAACATTAATTCCTGCTGCTACCAAATAACAAGCACCAGGTACCACTACCATTGCGACCCCCATCACTGATTGAGGGATCTGTTCTCACAACTGGGAACAGGTCCTGTTGCTGGCTCCACATACATGTTTCCCAGTGTCTCAAAGCCAACACTATCCACCCAGGCATAATTTGAAGCAGTCCCACACTGAAGCTATGTTTACAAGTGCATTCACTACACTCTTTTCATTGTGTGTTATGTCTTGCATTTTCAATGTTATTGAGCCCTTGGGAAAAATATTTTTCCAAGCTTTACAGATTAGCCCTGATATTTCTGGGATTTAGCACTAGCTTCATAACATTTAGGTCAGAGGACAAATCTGAGTAACAAGTATCAGGCTGTACTTTGAATTTTAAATATGTTTTGAATTTTAAGACTAAGCATTACCCATTCTTCCTCTGCTCATTTCTCTGATTTACATAAAATTAGCTTTCTTGAAAGTTGACATAGGCACACCAAACAATACAGAATATTTTCAAGTTTTCTTGGAAGAATTCTTTATAGTATAGATTTTCAAATATGCCTTTTATATGTGCAAAATAAAATAAACAGGTGAAGCCTTGAGCCAATGCGAAGAAATATTGAAAAATAAATTTTAAAGGTGCAGCACAAAAGTCCTAGATCTTCCTCTGGGTGTTTCAGTTCTGGGTAGAACGGTAGATCATAGCACTTTCCAAGTCAGCAATGCTGTTACGGCTATGTGGAGTTATAATTAGATAATAAAATGGGGTTGGTATCAAATTTTTCCCACTTTTAATGTTCCTGACAATCTTACAAAAAACAGGTGTCTTTCAACATAGAGTTGACATGGATGGCTGGGTTTGGCAAACCACCAGAGAAAATCATACCTCTAAGAACACCAGAAATCAACCCCTTTTGGCAGCACCCATCCCATGGAAACATACCTGGAGCTGGATTTCCTGGCTCGGATATTGCTTTGCCTGTATTCAAAATGCAGACTGAGAACATGCACATCAATTTCACTTAATTAGCTTTTTACATGGCTTTAATTTCTGTTAAGTTAGCTAATTAACAACATGCTTCCAAATCAACTCTCCTACTCCTTTCTCTTGAGCTCACAGGCATTTTCACGCTTATGCTCACTAAAATCAGCTCTGTTAACATCTCTTCTTCTGCAATGATTCAGGCTTGAGGGTAGTTCCCCATTGAGATACAGTAGCTGTACTATTAATTTTGTTCTATACTTTTCTCTCACCAGGAAACAGGCTATTTAATTCGTGAGATCGCTCTGAGGCAGTGTGTTTATGTTGTTGAGTAGATTTATGGAGCGCCTGTATTGAATAACTGAGTATGCTGGCTGGAAATTACTATACTTGCCACAGATACGAATTTTAAATACAATTTTTCCAAAGCCTATTCAAATAAATGAAAAGAGCCCTGTCTATTACCAAAATGAATGCTGTCTCATGTTTCCATAATTTTTCTCTTAAAAAGAGGTGTGATTATATCTTCATGACAGACCTTCCATCATTGTTGAATATGTCAAATACATTTTGGTTGATTAGGATATTAGTGTGAAATGACTGATAGCATTGGGCTCCTTAACTCCATCCAAAACAACTGTTAGGAAAATTCTAAATGACACCCAGACCATATCAATGCTTATTATCATTTGACTCATCCAAATCCGTTCCCTCTGTTAATTCCTAAGTTTGATTTTTTGTTCTACATAAACTGGCATAAATATGTAAGTCTCTTGAGCACATCTGAGAAATCTTTAAATTACCCATTTTGCTTTCAGTTTTTATATTTTATATATGAGTAGAATCACATGGCTCTTAACTTTTTCTGTCTGACATATTTTGCTTAGCGTGATATTGTCAAGGACCATCCATGTTGTAGCAGATGGCCGTATTTCATCATTTCTTATGGACAAGTAGTATTCCAGTGTGTGTATGTACCACTTCTTTATCCACACACAGACAACGGTGTGGTGAATACCAGATAAAAGGGGGAAGGGTGATCGTAAAGGGTAAATGGGTTCAAATATGTAATTAAAGAAGAGTCAACTGTGGGTAGTAGGCACATGTTGCAATATACTGATAATGTAGCATAAAAATGTACATGTGAAATCTATGTATTCTTATTAACCAATGCCAGCCCAATAAATTCAATTTAAATAAATAAATAAACAAATAAAAGCTTAAATACAGTGAAAAACAAAACAAAAAATAATAAATTATCCATTTTGGATAGGGATGGAAATGTAAACTCCAAAGATATGGTACTGGCGTTCTCTTAATTTGGATTACCACGTTGAGTTTTGAAGAAGTTAGTCAAAGTTTGGCATTTTATCACGAAGAAATTGTTTTACCCATTCAGACTCTACAATGTAAATTGCTAAGTATTAATCTTGGTGGATAAATGCCACACATAGGCAAGACTCCTACCAGTATTGTTATGATATTAAAATAGGTGCAAGAAAAATTTCTGTGCTAATTTACCCAAACCTCTGTATATTCTGTACTCTTACAATTAAAATAATTCCTTTCCAGATATTGCTTTAGCAAAGGGTTGCAAGTGATAGCATATTAAATAATAGTGAAATGTCATTATTAATAAATCTGAGTATATAGCTCACCAGAAAATAGTCATTTTAAAAAAGATATTGAGTCAAATAAAATTGACAATAGGAAATTTGTTGATTAAGGTCATATTGATAATTCCGCATATAATAACTCATTTAAAATATACAGATTATGGGAGGTTTGTAGATGAAATTTGGGACTCAACAGGGAATGAGTTAGCTGATCTTAGTGGACGCAATGATGTATGAAGGGAAAAAAGTTTTGAAACATTCAAGTCTTGATTTACAGCAAACAATAGGCTTCTCAACTTAAAAAAAAATAGGTGCCAATTCACAGCATATAACAAAAACTCAATGTGCAAACAGATGGAGTTTGCTAACTTGATATTAACTAATATTTTTATTATTTGAGATTCATTAAGTCCATGTCTCTAACCAGAGGAAAGTGAATTACCTCAAATAACATTTAATTAAAAATGCATTCTTTACAAATGTCTTCTATTTTAGCAAAGCAGAAATACCCGTAAAGACTTAGAGCATTACATAGTAACTCCTGATGGAATCCTGTCCAAATCATCTGGAGAAGGTAGTTTAACATAGTGTTAAAAATCAGTGATTTTGGGATCTGACAGAGTTCCAAATCCCGGCTCTGCCATTTACTCAGTATACCATCTTAGACAAGGTACTTAACCTCTTGGATTTTGATGATTTCAGTTGTGAAATAGGGATAATTATATGAATTTTAAGACATTATGAAGGACTGAGATAATCATTGCAAAGCACTTGGTTCCACTCCAGGAAAAGAGAAAGCATTCAATAAATTGTTATCATTACAGATGAATTGTAACCTCACAGAAGGCAAGTGTCATGCCTTAATATTTTTTTCTGTATCCTCCATGGGATTTATTGTACTATATGGCAAACAGCAGGCCTTTCTCTGCACGCTTATGAATTTTCTTTTGTAGTGACTAATTTTTGATGTTCTATCGGGATATGCTTTCACATAGACTGTTGACTAAGTGTAACTAAACTGAAAATGAAGATTTATAACTTAGAAAATTGTTTCTGCATCAGCTTTTCTCTTACAAAGTTAAACATAAGTTATCGGCTTGCATGTGACCCAATAAACAGCACTGAGAAGACTTCTTGGTCCTTTCCATTTAAGGAAGGCCAACTGCACAATGAAAAACAAGATTGGGTTCAGGGTAAGCTACTCAGATGCAATTTCCTTTTCTTTAGGATAATATCTGTTCAGAGCTGATGGCTTTTAAGAACTTACCCAATTTCCTTCCTCCTTCAGCAGCTTTGTAAATCAGTTACCTGTGGACAACATTGTGAAGTTTGCTCTCAATTGTTCTTATAACTTATGTGGTCATTTAATAAAACTTATCCTGCCCACAATTGAAAGAACACTAGAACTTTACTGAGACCTAAATTCTGGAAGGATATATTATCTTTTTACTAGATGCTCACACAGTGCTTATAGCAATTTTCATTTTCCTTTAAAGTAGGCCAAGTTGCAGAGAAAAGAGGTAGATGGTTATTTTACAATGTACCTCACTGACAAGAAGTTATGAATTTGATGGTGTTTCTAATCCTGGCGAGCAATGCTCTTGAGTAGAAACATATAGAGAAGATTCATGATAACCTTTTTTGCCGTCACCTTGATCCTATATTTCTTTTATATTAATTCTTCCATCAACTACATTGTGTGCCACTACTTAATTTTAGCTGTTTTTACAATTCATTCTTAAATATAAAAATACTTACATACTAAAACCAGCTCCAGGGGGAGGGAGTGGGATTGGCTGGGGTGGGGTGAGTGGTGGGGGGAAGATGCAGACAACTGTAAATGAACAATAATAAAGTAATTAAAGAAAAAAAGAAAACCAGCTCCAGGAATACAGACTCTTTTTCATGTGTGTTATTCCCTACCACGTCCCCAACACCTTGAACAGAACAGTGGCTGATGTATACTGTGGCTCGTAGAATATATTGATATTTGCTGAATGAATAAATAAGAGAATAAAGTAATGATTGTTAAATGAGGTGGGAAGTTAATAAAAATACACAAAGACACCATCTTTAAGAATTAACAGCAATAACTTAAATTGCCTTGTCATAGATTACTGGGTAAGTTACCTCATCCTCTGTTTTCTATTTCTAGAATTCTTGTAATTATGGTCAATTGTTTGAGTTCATCATTTATCTCTTGAAGCCATCAAGAATGAGGCTATATTATTTAACTAGTTTTAAATTATGTCTCTAAATAGTCTATTGAAATTGCTTTACTCAAATTGAAGTTGCTCTAAGACTAATTTTCCCTTGAGTACTATCTTTCTCATTGCCTACTTGTGTATAAAATAATACAGCCTTATTTTGCCACACAATAAGATGTTTTCATGAGTATTGGGGATAAAATCTGAGTTCAAAAAAGTGTTGTAATATAATTTACTGTCTTAATGAGGACAGTTCAGAGGGTACACTGGTGAGCTATTAAACACTTCAACTGGGGCAATAAGTATGATCCAGTCTAAAGTAGACTAAGGTTCTGAGATCTTGCTTCTGTAGAAAATCTTTTCACTATGTACCCAGGTCAGTGGGGTATAAATTAATGCTGCTCTACATAAGGGAATATAGTGGAAACACTTGTTACTTTGTCCTGGTGTTTCCAAAACATCAAAATGAAATGCTCTTCCTCTTCTTGTCTAATTTACTTGTATTTGTCATTTAAACTCAACATCTGGAATCAAGTCCTTTTGTTATGAGCACATGAAAGAATGTCACAGCACTGAAAAGAATCTCAACTTTTAATTTATTAATTATTTAATTAACCTTGCCTCTTCAAAATACATGTGCTGTGAAGGTAGACACGGTGACTTTTTGTTCATTGTTTATCTGCTGGTGATTGCATCCTGACCCCACCACAGTCCCTGACACAAATACCTATTTTTAAATGTTTAACAAATAAGTAAGTGAATGAATAAATTTCTTTGGTTTCACACCCACTAATTAAACTCATATCAATTCTTTCAGTATCCTGATAAAAATTAATGTTGAAAATTATAATAATGTAGAAACTTCATTGTTTTAACATGACATTTTTTTCTTTCTATCATTTTGGCTCAAACTGACCTCATCCAGCATCCAGCTCACCTGCCTCTTGTGTGATCACTGCCTTAATTATTATTAATCCCTTAGGACAATGAGGTTCTGGTCCTCATCAAATAATCTTAAGAATCAAGCCCCAGGTCTGTTGACCACAGAGAATTTCAGTAAAACTAGAGATAACGTTTTGGCCACAGTTGTGTTTCAGACCCAGAAAAGCCCAGAAACCAGATGAAACGATGCCATAGCTAACCCCTCCCCTAGCACCAACCTATCAGTGGTGACCACAACCCTGACCATAACCCTAACTCTCTCAGTCACTACGATTAATGGGTTTTCCCAAATATAACCTATCCCATAGAAGCCATGGGGGAACCAGGTCTTCAGGCAATAGCTAACCTGTTTTGGGGGATTGGACATTTCCTAAAAATAAACCCTTAGTTTCTTTGTTGCAAGCTCCTGTTTTTTGTCTTAGTTGGGCTTTGATCCACACAGGCAAAGGGATCCAGTAACAAAATTGTGAAAGACTTGGAGATTCATGTGAAATTAAGGCTATTTCTTTTCCACAAACCAATTTTTTTTTCTATGTGGAGGTTCTAGTTTCTCAAAGAAAATTCTTATATTCTTGTTTCCATGACATTATTTCACTCATGGATTTCAGATCACATAAAGGAAAATAGGGACTAACAAAGAAGTGATAAGGACGGAGGATTTATAAAATAAAGTTCAGATTTTAAAGATTATTTTCTGTTTCTATGTGAGCTGCCTTTGGGTAATGGTAGCCACCCTGACAATTTAGAATTTCTATAATATGAACATAATGGCCTTTTGACGTTTATTTACCAATTAGCTCCCTCTTGATAAAGAATTGAAAATGAAAGAAAATGATAATTTGTCACAATCAAAGAACTCAAATACTATTGTTGGGTGTGTCTATTCATTTTATCTGAGAAAATGAAGTTCTATAAAATGTATAACATTCTACTGTCAAAGTTATCTTAGAAATACTTAAAATAATTTAGGAAATCAAACTAAAATAAAAATATTATTTATATATAAACTATGTTTCTCATTTTAAGATTATGATTACAAAATACTCATCAAAAATAGAAATTCAAAAATAATTTGTAATATATGAGTATTTCTAAATGGCATATACTCTGAGTAAAAACCAATACTATGTGAAACATTGTTTTAACCTTTCATTTTACTTCAGCGAACATTGTCAGGCACTGTTCTGGAATGTGGGAGCAAAAATATGAAATTTTAGCCTCATGAAGTCAGGAGTTGAGAAGGGGAGGCAAACACATAGCAAACCTGGTTTGTAGAGATGCTGCTGTCCTTACCAGGACACTACTATATCTCAGATTCCTGATTAATATAGTTATCTTCAGAAGGTTCTAGTTCAAAGTGCAATTCTATTATCCCTGGGACAAGTTAAGATGTGGATCATTTATCAACTATTGTTGTTAGCACAGATCTTAACCTAGAGAAGAAAGGACAATATGTATGGACTAGGGAGAACAACAGGAATATGGAATGACGAGTGAGAGCACCTTGTATGGAAGACTAATCATTAAGGTTCAGACTATACACTCCATGAGGGAAGGGATTCAATCTTGACCACCAAGGAGCTCACAATAACTTTAAAAGCATTCAGTAAGCATTTGTTGAATTAAGTGGGTAGATGAAAGAATGAATAAAAGAACATGATTCCTGGTAGCACTATGAGGGCATGAGATCCAGATGAGGGATGGGAGATAAAGAAGAGGTTGCACCTGTATTAAATACTTGTATATCCAATGAAAATTTAGGGCTGCTGGTATTGAATTATCTGTCTCTACATTGTTGCTAAGTAACAGAGACAGTAGATTTCTTGCACGTATATTGACTTAGGGGTTGTGCTTTGTAAATTCTTCTTGGAGTAATGAAACTATTACTTCCATTTGTAAAAAAAATGTGACTGATTCTCAGGCTCTTCTTCATCTGTGATATCTGGATACTTGTCTTTCGCAACTGATTCACAAGTGTGGTCCAATTAGGCATCCCTGGCCTCTCACTCAGAGCTGGGCCCTGCACATGGTTTGGTATATTCCTAATAGGGTGTACCCCTTGAAGGCCTTGCATATGTCACCACAATCATTCTCTAAATCTGCTTCTGCTCACTCAGTTTTATGACTTGGCTTCTGCTTGCAGCCATGTAACTGGTTTCAAAAATTCATCTGTTCCCTTGGTCTCTCTTCTTGGACAGGAATCAAATAGGGGAGGTGCAACCACCATAATTCCTGACATGCTCTATTTTACTTATTTTTTATTTTCTTAGAGAGAAGGGAATGGAGGGAGAAAGAGAGGAAGAGAAACATTGATATGAGAGAAAAACATCAATTGGTTGCCTTTCCTACATGCCCCTACCAGGGACTGAATCCAAAACCTAAGCATGTGCCCTGAACAGGAATCTAACCCATTACCTTTGGTTCATGGGA
>VMDR010030105.1:0-12512 GCA_007922815.1 Macrotus californicus
TTTATATTAAGGAATTACTAGTATGAATGCATAAGATATATGTATTTATATATATAAAGATTTTCTCTGTAATATTGTTTCTAATAACAACAAAATGGAAGCAACCTAAATACTCATCAATGACAGTGGGCTACATAAATTATGGAGGATCCACATCATAATGGAAAATAATATAGACTCTGAGAAGAGTAAGAAAGATTTATGGGTAGACTATGTATAAGTATATGTGCACCATAAGTGTATACTCTTCTTGAACTTGGAGAGCTGTCCATGACATACTGTGTTGGAAAAAATAAGATGCAGAATTGAAAACACATATACAGTAAGATTTTTTAAATCACAAAAATATTCAAGGATATATACATTGTATTTAATTACATATACATTACTACATGTATAATGTATAAGCAGAGAAAACAAAAAGGATATACATTAACGTCCAGGCAGTGGGGTAGGAGAAAAGTGAGACCTTCATTCTCTACGGTGTACGTTTGTATTATCAGAATTTGTTACAGTAAACATACTAACTCTGTATAGACATGTATGTTTAAGTGGTTACATATGAAAATAGCATGACATGAACAAGAGCACAGTCTATCTTCTACCCAAAAATAGTTACAGAAAAAACAAAAAAGCAAAACCACTGACAAGTTACAAAACATTTATCCACAGCACAAACTTATCAACAACATTATAAACAAATAAAAGAGAAAACTAGACACAACTATAATAATTCATAATTTGGGGATAGTGCAAAGTCATAAAATACAACATTTTGCCAAGGTAATGCACCAGGGAGTCGGCATATAGAAATTACAAGTTCTTTTATCTTAATAAAAGATGAATTCTGTATTATAAAAAAGATGGATAACTCAGGAAAAATGTTTAAATGCTCACAAATATCAAGTAATACCACAGAAGTACTGCGTGGGGTTTTTTTTTGTATTTTAAATACAAATGTTAAGTGATGGCTCTGAATATGTGACTAACAGAGCTGGGGAAGCTGCCCTTTCATCATGTCCCCTGGAATAAATTACCTTTTTTCTCAGGCAAAGAGATCAAGAAGGAGGTAATTAAATATTTGAATTTTATGTAACTATTTCCCTCTCTACACAGAGGAGGGAACACTTTGTTCTTGCTACAAAATTTAAGTGCTTAAGGAGAATTCTTGTCAACAAATAATTAAGCTAGAATGCCAATCTTGAAAGGGAAATGCAAAAAACTTATAACTGTATCTAAGATTCTATAGTTATATGAGAGGTGTAATTCTGGTATGCATAGATCAGAAAACGAACTGTCAAAAGAAAAAAAAAGAAAGTACCAATAGCTACTTTTTCCTTCAAGGACAAATAGCAGACTAATACTACAGGGTCAGATTCTCTGAGTAGAAAAGGCCTTTTAAGATCCTTTAGTCCATCTCGCTGTCTAACGTTTTTATCTTTTCCTCCAACCCTGAGCAGATGCCTGTTTCAGTGACAGCAAACACAGTCCAGAGTTACCACATTTGATGTCAGGACGGCTATTGGAAATTTCTTCTTTACTATTATATTTTCTATTTGCTACTTCTTAATTTTGCCTGTGGGACCTTAGTCAATAAGTCTACGTCTCTCTTCCGTGAACAGCCCTTTAACTACCTGAAGGCAATCATCATAGCTTGCTGGTTCTCCTCTTCTCTAGCCAGAACACTCCTGGTTGCTTTGGCCATTCCTCAAAGGTCTCACGACCTTTAAAGCCTCTGGGTCAGGTACCTTCTGATCATACACTATCTAGTCTATTCAAATCTCTTTTAAAATATTCTTTTTATTTCAACCATAAAGCCAAATTTTATAAAACTAAATATTATAGATACACATAAATGGCAATTTGAAAGTCTGTAATTCCACTCCTCAGAATAACTACTGTCAAGAGTTTGGTAAATTCTACCGTTTTCCCTACACATACTGATGCCATTATACACAGGATCATCCTCGATATACTCTTATAACTTGCCTTTTTCATATAGCAGTATGTGTTAGACATCCTTCTATGTCAGGACATACAGCTCTACCCATTTTAACATTTAACGAGATTTTTCTACCACACAGATATCCACTGGGGGACAATTTAGTTATTCTCAATATTTTGCTAATATAAATAATATTCTAGGGAATGTCCTAGTATATATACATGTGTATATGCATATTTTATATATGTATGTATGCACATATACAGCATCTTTACACATGCTTGCTACCATTTCTATAGAACATCTTATTGGAAATATAGATTATGTAATATTATAATGATTCTATAATAATGAGTAAATATAGTAACATAAACACTCTATATGCTGGTAATATTTCCAATATATAGGACATAGGGTATGTCCATTTAAATTGGGGTAATTTTGCCAAATTGCCTTCTAAAAGTTTTTGCCCATGTACAGTCTCACCAACAACGTTGTTAAAAACACACACATCTACGGCAGTCTGACCTGCTCCTCCTGGCGTGGGGCCTCACCTCCCTCTTCTGTTCTAGCTGCTGCCCTTCACATAAGGCAGCCCGAAACAGCCCTGGGCTTTGGGGCAGCAGTATGACACAGTGCCCTGTCAACTGCAGCTTGTAAAATCTTTAGCACATACTTCTGTTAACCCACATCTTCCCCACTCTATGGTCAGGAAGTTGTGTTTTTAGACCCAAGGACAAGGAATGCTCTATATCGAGAGAATATATATATAGTCAAAACATAGCAAAATATGTAAACAATGTAAAATATGAACTTACCAATTCATTTTTCGTGTTTAGGTTACTCTCCAGCTCCTCACAACTCTGTTTTTGTAACGTGGCTTCCTCTTTTAATGATCTGTTCAATTTATCTTGATTTTTAATTTCTTCCAGGAACTTTGTTTGTTTGTTCTTAAGCTCTTCAATTTCCACTATCTTTTTTTCCAGGTCTCTTTCTAGTCTTTCTACTTCTTCTGCCAATACAAATTTAATAGTTCATTGAACATTATAGTTCCTAGTTGAAGGTAAGAATATTTCTTAACTAATAGCAAAAGAACTCTTAGAATAGTATAAATATAGTTCTCCTTTTTTATAGCAAAAGACCTCTTAGAATAGTATAAATATAGTTCTCCTTTTTTAAAAAAGGATTCTTTCTTTCTTTCTTTCTTTCTTTCTTTCTTTCTTTCTTTCTTTCTTTCTAGAGAGGGGAAAGGAGTGGGAAAGAGAGGGAGAGAAACACTGATTGGTTGCTTCTATTTGATATTTGTAATCAAACATTAAAGGATGCTGTAAGCATATTTGCAAAATACTATCTTATAATCCTTCAGAGGCTTCCCATTATGTTTATGATAAGCCTACATAAAGCCTACATGAAGAATTGAAAAGGCTCTTCACGATTTGGTCCCAAAGTCCCTCTCCAGCGCCATTTTCAAGCACGCCCCACTGCAGCCCACTGAAATGATTCCAATTCTTCAGATCTGTGACGTCTCTTCTCACCTGCAGGCTTTTATTCACACTTTCTGCTTGGAACTGGCTTCCTCTATCTGTAACTGACCTATTTTGCATCCTCCAGGTCTTAGTTTTAAAAATATTTTGAAAAGTCTGCCCTGACTCTACCCTCTCCCCAGGTTAGATGCTTCTCAGGGATGCTTTCACACCACCTTGTGCCTCTGCCGTGGCCTTTGTCACACAGGGAATTATAAAATGTGATCAAATAGCTTGGTTGTCTGCCTTCCCCGCTCAGGCTTTGTGAAAGCAGAAACTGCATCTATCCACTTCACCACTGGATTCCAAGAGCTCAGCATATTAAAGGCTCCTAATTAATATTCAAAGTCATCAATGCATCATTTAAGTAATTGAAACATCTTCCCCAATAGTACATTTATAGGATGACTTTCCTTTGTTTTATATTTTAAGGATTCTAAAACATAAACCTCAGGGTAATAAATGTTGAGTAAGGGGGATCCTAAACTAATTAAAATTTGTATTTCTCAAGTACTAGATCAAACATTATGAGACTATCATTTCTGTAAGCAGAGTAGACTAACATCAATTTCAAATGGCTGAATATACAGGCTCATTTCCTAACATTCTAAAATGAATATTCCATACCTTCCTCTTTCTCTGCACCCCCACCCCACACTCCTTCTATTTTCCCTCTCAGTTGATGACCTCACATTTCACGAGAAAACAGACCGTATGAGTGGGAACTTCCTCATTTTTCCACCACCAAAGCAACAAAACTACCCACACGCATCTTCTCTCCCTTCGATGGAGAAAGTGTCCTGTCCCTCTCACTAAGAGACGATCTTTCTTCTTTTTCTCTGATCTAATCTTGTCTTAAGGACCAAAGGCATTGAGCCATGACTTGTCTCTCCACTCTGCTCTTGAATATAGTCTGCTTCTTTGACTACTAGCTTTGAGGTTTTATGGCATTGGCTTCTGCCAATTTCCTGGTCTGGAAGCTACTGGTGAATTTTTTTAACTCACTTATTAGGTATTAGGGGGGAGGAAGTATGGGAGCAAATTTCAAGCCTTCACCCATTTGTCCTAACCACGCCTAACTGCTCTTGTCAAGATCATCATATGTTGCCAATCTCAGGCACTTCTCTGTGCTCATCTTACTTCTTCATGTCTCAGCAACATTCAACACAGCTGACCACTTCCTGTCTTGAAACCTGCTTCTCTGGGCTTTTGCAACCCACTATTTCCTGGTTTTCTCCTACCTTGCTGGCTTCTCTGAGCTTCCTTAGCTGGCTCTCCTTCTCGCTCATCCCAACCCCTGCCTGACTGAGCTAATTGATTCTGGTGGAATTAAACGATTATTTTTATGCTGATGACTCCTAAATTTATAGGTCTAGTATAGATCTCTTTGAACTCCAGACTCACATTTGCAAATCTATTTGGTTTTCTCACAGACATTCAAACTCAGTATTCTAAGTTCTCCCATATTTATATATAATATCACCATCCAAACACTCAGGCCAGAAGTCTGGGAATGTCCAATCCATTAAAAAA
This sequence comes from Macrotus californicus, assembly GCA_007922815.1. Taxonomy (NCBI): domain Eukaryota; kingdom Metazoa; phylum Chordata; class Mammalia; order Chiroptera; family Phyllostomidae; genus Macrotus; species Macrotus californicus. Next base: position 5,002 of record VMDR010030105.1, read on the forward strand.
TGCTGCTGAACCCCTAAAACTGATACATCAATACACCAAACCCACCACCTAAATACAAGCCATCAACATTTCTAGCCTAGATTTCTGCAGCAGCCTATTCACATGTCCCTTTAGCTCCATTATCCTCTGCTCTAAATCATTCTCCATCCTGTATCAATAATAATCCTAATAAACTGGCTCATGCCCCACTCCCAGTTAAAAACTGTCAATGGCTTTCTTCCGCACCTGGAATAAAATCCAAACCCCAAGGATCTGTGCTATCTCCCCCCTGAAACCACCCCCCCCCACCCCCCATGGCCACACACAGTCTTTCCAAAGAGTTTTCTTGAGCTATCCCTCCAGTCATACTGATCTTCTTTCAGTCCCCTAACTCACCAGGGGCTATCCAACCTCAAAGTAAAAGCTGCTCCCTCTCCTTGAATGCCTTTGTTCACATGGCTAATCCGTTCTTGCCTTTGTTTTCAGTTGAAATGTCACTTCCTCACAGAGCCGTTCCTTTACACCACTCTTTCCCAAAAAGGGGGTTCTCCTCTGCTGCTTTATCAGGGTTTACTTGTTTTTTTCCGTCTGTCTGTCTTCTCCACTAAAGCACAAGTTGCACTAAGGCCAGTACCCATGTATTCCTCACCATTGTACCCTTAGTACAACACTCAGTGCCTGGCTCACAATACATGCTCAACGGCTGTTTGTTGAATTAATTAATTTATGGTGTAACTGTCCATGCAAATTTTAACAGCATTATAATGTTTATAATATATTTTTATGGATAATTTCTGGATTATTCTTTTCCCACCCAAATTTAGTTATTAAAAAAAAAGTCACTTTACCCAAACTGAATCTCTCAAAAGCTTCCTGTCTGTCCTGAGTGGTTACTGGCTGACCTTCCAAACTTTCCAGTGAACGGAGGTGAAAAATGGTAAACTGGAAGTAATGAGAAAGGGTAACAACTGGATTTTCAACTAGGATCAGAGAAGTCAAATCTTGAAGTGGTTTCAACCTGCTTACATCTTGAAGCTGAAATGACATATAACATTATTGCTATAATTTAAAAATCATAAACATACCTAAAAGGAGTAATAAATAGAAGAAATTGCTATTAACATGGCAAGGAACCTATTCATGAAACCCATTATCAAAAAGCAGTACATGAGGGGAGGAATCAGGAGTATCTGAGTATCTATAGTGCATCAGGGCAGTATTAGGCATTTCCATGTACTATTTCATTTGTGACTCCTCACAACAACCTATGATATATAATCATCTTAACTGTATACATGAAGAAACTGAGGTTGTTCAAAGAAGCTAGGTGACTTGCCCAAAGCTCAGAGGTCATAAGCGAATGAAACAGGATTTGAATTTAAATCTGTGCACCTATAAACCCTCTGCCTTTGCATTATACTGACTGAACAAATTGAAAAAAAAAAATAAAAAAGGTAAATCTTCAGATAACAGCTGTAATAGTTAAAAGAAATAAGGGTATGTGGAGATAGTGAGACTTTTATGTTTATCCAAAGATGGATTTTAAAAGGTTGAGAAACTACTATTAATAAATACAACTACAAAAAACTAGTACAAATAAATCTTACCCAAGTGAATGTGTATCACTTATTGATACCAATGTCAAATATGAACTGGGATGAAAGTGGCACCAAATTAGAAATAACCATAAGTATTTATTGAATGATTTTCCTGTTAACACCAGCTGAGGCTGAGCACTAGCTAAGGATCACTATTTGAGGAATATCTGTGGCAAATTTTAGATTCATGGCTACCCTATCACCTCTCAAGCCCCAAGAGCTCCAGGGTGATGCTGTACAATAAGGCATGGGGCTTGGGCTCTCAGGCTCTTGGGCCATCACAGTGAAATGGTAGAGAATCACCTTATCAGATTTTCATAAAGATGAAAGAAGGAAAGTATAGACATCATTCACTGAACAGCATTAAACAAGTGTTGTTTATTATTACTGCTTCCATTGTTGAAGGTTTAAGGAATACAACCTAAGAGTTAATGTTTTAAAATTTTTTAAGTATTTTCACATCTATCATTTCACCTGAGCCCATAACACTCCTGGAAAGGAGGCAGGGGAGAGACTGTTTCTCCAACTTAAGCACTGAGTTTCAGAGAGATCAAGAGTTTCTTCAAGGTCACAGAGGCCAGTCTAGACACATAGTGGAAGGCACATCTTTTATCTTCTATTTTAAGGCTGGTGTTCTTTAAATTGTAGCATGATGTTCCACTTTTAATACAGATTTAAATATATTAATGTTTTTACTTAGTAATGTTTCCTGAACATCTAACTGTATAAATGTCAAAGTAAATCATAAATTACACTCCAGAGAAAAACAGATATCATCATCAGACTATGTGAACCATGATAAAGTTGCTCTATTATAAACAGCTAGTGAGTAACCTCCTAAAACACCTAATACTATAATTGAGATTAATTCATAAACTGGAAAAAAAGAAACTGCTCCAGGTATTCACTGACCTGAATTCTGGTACAAAGTGTGTGACTTTAAGTAAGAGATTTAACCTCTCTGAGACTATAATTAACAATGGAAGTAAAACTATGGTACCTAACCAACAGTATGTATGTATGTATGTATTTATTTAATTGTATTTTATTGTTTATGCTATTAGTCATTCCTGCTTTTTCTCCCTTTGCCTACCCCCACCCAGCCCCTGCCCCCCATAGTATTTTAAAAATAATCCCTGCACTGTCTTCTTAAAAAGAGTGTTCTGAGGCTCAGATGAAATAATAGATGTGAAAATGCTGAGAGGTCAACTCTCAGTTACCATGGAACGATGCAAAACTAGGACTGACTATATTTAATTACCCTAGACAATCCCAGGTTATGTCTGAGTTTAATGTTTCATCAAAGGACTACTGACCTTAAAAGAGACACCATTTTTTTTAAAACTTAGATTTTAACTTTTTCAACAAGTCCAAAAACGTACAAAACATTCTTGCTACTCTGAATAACTTACCGATGATATCTTGTTGTCTCTCAGATTGAGGACTCGCAAAGATTTTAACTTCTTCCCAAACCATGCTGGAATATGTTCAATTTCATTTCCTGAAAGGTTTAGCTTTTGCAGATTACACATATTCTCTATGCCTTCAATTTTGCTGGAAATCAAAGGGTAAAAATCAAACTTAGTTAATATCATAATAAGTCCTTCCACTGTATTAAGATTTTATTTACTTTCAGAATGAGGGGGAGGGAGAGAGAAAGAGAGGGAGAGAAACATCCATGTGTAAAGACAAACAATGACTGGTTGCCTCTCGCACACCCCCAACTGGGGACCTGGCCCACGACCCAGGCATGTGCCTTGACTGTAATCCAGAGACCTTTTGGCTCACAGGCCAGAGCCCAATCCACTGAGCCACACCAGCCAGGGCCCTCCCCTATATTTTTAGAATTAACAACCTTGGTTTTATGTGAGGTTACTTTTCACAATTATAATTTATCAACGCTTTTCATAAATGAGAACCAAAAAAAAGCAGTTAAAAACAAATTCACCACAACGTCTCTGGTAAACTCTTCATTACTGTGGCTAGAAATCTTACCTATCTTACTATCAAACTTTATGATCCCACAACACAGAAAAGAAGAGTCTGCCTGTGGCATTCTTACTAACCACTGTGAGTACTAGCACTGACAGCCAGGAGAGAGCTGGAAAAACCCAGCAGCACACAGTGCTATGTGTTACAACCCTGCACAAGAGAAGATGTCCGTAATTATTATTTTAAGTCATTACCAAAAGATTAGCTTATACAAGCAGGATAAGGCTGCCATTTTGAGCTGGTGGGCCCCCAGAATAATACTGTATTTATAAACACAAATGTTTTAATGAGAATATTTAAATTAAGAAAACATTTATCACCCATACTGATGAATTTTCACTGACGAAATATTTTCCCAACTTAATTCCAATTTAATTGTCAGTATAATTACTTGGTCAGGAGAACAGTATATTGGGCAAATATTTCCAAGCTTCTTTATTTTCATTTTCATTTTGTTGAAATTATTTTTATCACAATCAATTAGATACAAACTTTATATTAAGGATTGATTCATTAATCAGTTATTTTCCCATTTATTTTTGCCACATTAGAGTTTCTGCCACTGTTAGTTGTTTGCTGGTCATAAAATATATATATATGGTCGAAACTAATGTGGGGGAAAGTGTTCGGGTACAAAGATTTTTAAGATTTGGTGTCTGCATTATCTGTTTATAGCAAGTTTTCTATGTGCAGTTTTAGCTAGTCAATTCTGTGTTTATATCTCACAGTAATACATATTATGAAACGGAAACAAGATTGAGAGTATATTTCATATATCACTGAGCAAAGAACATCAGGATAAACACACAGGATGAAAACGAGTTGCAATATCTTTAGTATCAAAATGACAGGGTTAAAACAAACTGCTTCATGTCAACTTTCTTAATGTAATAGGCAGAGAATCAAAGGCTATATCTGGCAAAACTTCCTGCCAAAATAGAATTAAGATAAAATTTGGTACTCAAAAAACATATCTCCTTCTTGATAATGCTAGGTAGATATTACTCGGGACTTTAGTAATGCCGAGTCATGAGGCAGTATCACCTGCCAAGGGCCAGACTATCCACAAATAAAGGATCAAGGTGCCTGCTGGTTACACGCTTCCCTTCAGTAACAGGGGAAGCATTAATCTCCCTCTTTAACAAAGGCAACGACCCTCTACGCTACCTAAAGAAGTGTGTACTTACCAGATCTTGTTATATGATAAGTTGAGTTCACGTAATTTTAACAGCTTATCCAGCTTCTCAATCTTCCCTATTAGATTATGGCTGAGATTCAGTACTTCAAGTTTAACACATTTTTCCAAATTTTCGATATACTAATTGAAAACAAATGAATAAATACTTTATACAACAGATGCTCGGACAAGCACATGTAAATACGTGATCAGTCATAGAGAATGGTAAAGTCCTTACTGCTCTCCTAGACAATCCCTTGGCAAGGCTCTCCTTGACCAGGGGTACCAGCTCTACTCAAGCCGCCAAACTTGCCAAGTAGACAACACTTCCGATAGACTAAGAAGTGCAAGACTGTCCAACAAGAATTCCCCCACCTCAACTTTTCCTCTACCTCAACTTTTTCATGCTTCTCCCTCCCTCCTTTCCTCCTTTTTTCAACGTTCAACAAGATATTTAGACTGTTGCATAAACTTATTCATCACCTCTCCCTCTACACTTACACCTTCAATCTTTTTCTCTCTTCTGGGTCTTCCTCACAAGTTTAAAAACGGTCATTATTAAACACATATTGATTACGTACTTACTACATACTGGGTGTGGCACCTGGCCATGGAGATAATACCCGTGAACTAGGCAAGTGCCCTGCTGCAGAAGCCCATGTCCCACATGCTCAATCTCTTCTATATAAAATAAACCCCTCACACTGAACTTGTTTTCCTATCAAGCCATCATTTTATCTTTCTTGTTTGCCACTGTGTTCTCACAAGAATTACGTACATTTGCTCATTCTGCCTTCCATTCATTCTTATGCTATTGGTAAGGCAATGTACCTTCTGCCCTTACTACGTATTCAAACAGTTCTCTCCAAGATGGTCATTCATTCATCCCTTCCACAAATGTTTATGGATATTTATTTCCTAGGACCTGTTCAGGTACTGGAAATATGGTGGTGAATAAAAAGCAAGATTCTTGTTTTTATTCACAGAGAAAGATAATAAACAAATGAAAAAATAAACAAAATTTTCAGACAGTGAGGCATACTAGAAAGAAAATAAAGAGGACATGATGTGGCAGAATAGAAGGCACTAAGAGGACAGATTCTGTCTGTTGTGTTTACTGCTGTAGCACTCATGCCTGGCACACAGTGGGTACTAAAGAAGTATTTATTGACCGAAAGAGTAAGAGAGAGTGACTAAGGAGAGGTGGGTAACTGTGATTGGGTCATGACAGAAGGCCTCACAGAGGAAGTACAGTGAGCTGAGACCTTAATAACAAGAAGCCAGCTGTGCATACACCCAGTGGGCAGAGAATATCAGGCAAAGAAAAGAAAATGCAAAGGCCCTGAAAGAATGAACTTGGTGAATTTGAGAAATAAAAGGGCTTTAAATTTTCTTTTATTTTTATAGAGAGGGAAAGAAGGAAGGATAGAAACATCCATCGGTGGCCTCTCACAAGCCCCCAACTGGAGGCTCAGCCTGCAACCCAGGCATGTGCCCTGACTGGGGATCAAGCCAGTGACCTTTGGTTCACAGGCTGGTACTCAACCCACTGAGCCACACCAGACAGGGAATAAAGGGCTTTTTAATTGACAAATCCAAGTGACTTTTAAGTTTTCATCCTATTTGACTGTCCTGTGACATTTCATATCATCCTTTCCTGCCTTAAGTTTTCCCTCCTTTGGCCTCAATTCATCACCTTCTTTTTTTTTCTCCTGTCCCAATAGCTCCTTCAGGCTTCTTTGTTGGGTATGCATCTCCCGTGCTCTGGGTCTCCTTCACTATTTCTCCTCTTAATCCTAGGCATTCTTCACACTAAGCTCTAAGTTCCTGGAGATCACAAACTAAGCTTATTTACCTTTCTATGTACTCCCACAACCTAACATAATGCCTGACATAGAGGCGGCAGAAGAAACTCCAAGCCTCACAGGAGAGTTCATTGGAGAGACCCACAGGGTCGTAGAACGTACACAAATCCACCCACCATGGAATCAGCACCAGAAGGGTCCAATTTGCTTGGGGGTAGCAGGGATGGTGACTGAAAGCCAGCTGAGAGCTGAGCAAGTGGCATTGTTCCCTCTTGGACCCCTCCGTCACATACAGTGAAAATCAGTTCCATGTTCACATTGTAGTTTATGAATTAAAGTAGTAAATACTCTAGAGAAGAGATCAGCAAACTTTCTCTGTAAAAAGCCAGATAGTAAATATTTTTGGCTTTGTGGGCCAGATAGTGTCTGTGACAACTACTTATAATACCTCTGCTACTGTGGTGCAAAAAACGGCCACAGACAACAAGTACACAAATAAGTGTGGCTATAAATTTTTATTTACAAAAATAGGCAGCAAGCCCGACTTGGTCTACAGATTCCAGCATGCTGACCCCTTCTTTAGAGTCAATAATGAAAAAATAAAGTAAGTACTCATGAACTTGAAGATGTCATATACTCTGGATATAGAACTTTCACTGGACACAATAAAGGTCTGCTACAAATTAGGAGACATTAGGATGAGATGTTACTGTAAATCTAATATCTATTTTCTTCAGTTTTAAAGCACAGAAATACCAAAAACAATGCCTATATTTAAAAATGTTGGTAACTTACCTTAAATTTCTTGCCACCATCTCTAGAAAGTGAAAGGTTCAGAGATTTTACCAAGGCCAAATTGTCCTGTTTAGTAAGTTTTTTAATAAGGGCCTCTGTAATATATCGGACTCCTGTAAGTGAATCAGCTTCTGAAATTACAGAAACAGATCATTATCAGCAAAG
>VMDR010030106.1:0-12499 GCA_007922815.1 Macrotus californicus
GTGACGTGGCGTCTTCATCAGCCTGTGGGGAAGCTCAGCTGATGCCTTACATAGAAAAGCCTGATCCTGCGACACATGAATCAACATCTTTAGGTTTGGTTTGTCTCCAAAGTCTGTTACTTCTTCCCTCACGACGACTCCTTTGTCTAATTTCATTCTTCCTATTTTCCCAGAACAAGTCCTAATTATCTAAAGCATTTTTTGAAGCCATTAATTTTTCTTTTTCCCCTACCTCCCATTCATCTATCTTGTATATACATACACAAATTAATTTCATTAATCAATTTTATTGAGGAGATTATATATATATATATATATATATATATATATATATATACACACACATACATACATACACATACACTCTACTTCCATATTTCAGGTGGCAGGCTGGAGAAGGGAAAGTAAAAGGGGCAGGAGGCATGCTTTTTTCCCATTAAGGATACACCCAGAAGCACACATCACTTCCATTCACCTCTCACAGCTGTAGAGATGGGGATGGGTGGGGGTGGGAGGTGAGGGGGTGAGGGGTGAGGTAGAAAATAGTCTTTGTTCCAACACACATATACTTGTTATACCAGTAAGTTCTGTGACTACAGGAAATGGGGGAAATGGGTATTTGTGTCAACTAGCAGTCTCTGCCACATTTCTCAATACCTGCAGGATAAAATCTACTTGAACTTATTTTTCCAAGCCCAAATTCAAATACTTTCCTACATGTCACTATATACCAGTCAGATGGGCTAACCATGGTCTACTCATTGTCTCTAACATCTCTCATATCCCATGCCTCCTTGTTTCTGCTCACATCGTGGTGCTTCTCTGACATACCTTCATCTTCACAGGTTTACCTTGCACTCAGCCTTCAGGTCCCAGATCAGCAGCCACTTCCTACATGAAACTTTTCCCTGACCACTCCACCCAACAGCACTCCTTCCTACTCAGAGCTCAGCATTTATTTGTTGCTAATTTGGTCCTTGTATTTTCTATTTTATAATATTATGTAGCTTTATCCTTGTATTTTTTGTTTTCTAAAATTATTTTTATTTGCTCTTTGTTTGTATGTCTGGTCTCTCTTGAGAACAATATATGGTTTTGTATCCCATTCAGCATTTTGCCTAAGGCTAGGTAGTGTTTCTCATCTAACAGTTGCATATTTATTCACTATGTATTTGACTTAATAAATGCATAAATTAGGAGTCCATTTAATGAATCAAAAGCCATTGTCCAAAATGATTCCAATAAGGAGAGACTGTGCTAAAGGAGGTCATCTATTCTTGACTGGGGTAGAGGACACTGGGTTTTCATGAGCTAAGTACTCGTTTAGCTGTAAATGGATATAGATTGGATCTGCAGAATGTGTTTAAAGCTCAGTCAAGTCTTATAAATGTCGGAGAGGACTATCAAATTATACTTGTAGTCTAGTCATGTAATAGTGTCTTAGCCATGGTTGGTGTGCTCAGTGGGTTGAGCATTGTCCCACAAATTGAAAGGTCACTGGTTTGATTCCTGGTCAGGGCACATGACTGGGTTGTGACCAGGTCCCCAGTTAGGGGCATAAGAGAAGCAACCAATTTTCTCGATGCTTTTCTTCCTCTCTTTCTCCCTCCCTTTCCCTTTCTCTAAAAATAAGTAAATAAAATCATTAAAAAAATAGTGTCATAGATTTATAAAATGCTTTTATGCTTAACTCTAAATAATTTAAGTTTTTAATCTACATTTGTTGACCTGGGAGTGTACAGTGTGAAAGCTGAGTTCACATTGTTGAAGACTCATTCCTCAAAATTTCCTTACCATTGGTTTTCGGGTCCGTTATTTCAATGAGAGCCAGTTTTCTGATGCTCAGAGACTCAGTCCACACTTCTTCCTGTGGCAGCTGTGACTAATTCTCACTGGTGGCCGCATGCCTGTGAACAGTCACTTCTAGATTGCTAGCCACCTTCTGGATTGACTTTTGCTTCCTCTAGCCCTGTGGTTATGTATGACTCTGATTCCCTGTGTTAAATCCTTTTCTATGCAAAATTTCTAGACTGGAGTCTTCCTTCCTCAGGAATTCTGAGACAAAACACATTCCATGATGGTGATGAGCAATGACTGAGACTGAGCTATATTATTTTGTGTGTGTTGGAGAAGAAATAGACCAATGAAAGACACAAAGAAACAATGGTCAGAAAATTAAAATAAAATGACTAGATTATTTATGAGAAGCCATTTAAGGGGAAATTGTAAGGAGAGACAATTTTTATCAGTCACAGTGACAAAATGAAGAAAAGGAGATGCATGCTGAGAAAAGGGTGTGATATTTGTCAAGGTGAAGGATGACTTGCCGGAACTGAGTTTCAGTGTAAAAATATTCCCATGCATGTAATTCCAGGGTCAATTAGAATGATGTTGCCAAAATAGAAGACAAACATTATGTCTGGTGGGATGGTAAGATAATCGAGCTCTCCAGGCCTGGTTCTCACAGAGAGCTGGGAAGACTCCAAAGTCCTGAGTTAATGTAGGGAATCTGTAGTGCTGTCCCTGCTCATAAGAGCACATTGCTTCTATGGCCTTCACTAACTGGTCTAGGGAAAAAGCATTTGCCAAATTTAATAGTGGTGTACTGTCAACCACATCTTAAACAACTGTGCAAGTGGCAATGCTACCTGATTATATTTATGCTAATTACATAATTCAAAATCCATCTTTCTTTGGCATGAACCTCATAGGTGAATTAAATGGGAGCACTGATAGAAATCTCCACCCTTTATCTTTCAGATTTGACAGTGCCATTAATCTCCGAGATATTATTGGTGACTTTCTGTGTTTGGAGGGAGGAGCTACCCCAGCCGCTTTCATTTCATCCCTCCTGTTCCCTGGATTGAACCGACGTGGACATACTTCCTCTTGAATAACGCATAGTTTGCATCTAAAAACTGCATAGTTAAGCACAGGGGAGTTCACGGACCCATTCAGTCTGCTATGAGATGAACTCTGATTTTCCTTTTTTCTACATTATAATAAAGAATTTCTGATCTCTCAACTCCATTTAATGTAGGTAATTGACTTCCGTAAATTCCTACTCTGACTACTAGGCCACACTGACATAGGGTCTTGCTGGGTTAGTGTTAGCTCTGAGCCAGTCCAATAATCTCTGAAGAGTCTGCGTATTTCTCTTTTCCCAGGGCATAGCCACACTACATAACTGCAGGTGCTTTGGAGAACTGAAGGAATATTTATGCAGTCTTCTCATTGTAGTGTGGCAGGTTACCTTAGAGAGTCTGGACTCCCTTTCATTTAAGGGGCTTATGTTTATGAATTGGCTCAAGTCTGGGAACTGAGTGACAAGTTGTGACTCTCCATTGTGTCAATTAAAGATTGTTCACAATAATTAAAGACTTAAAGTTTATTTTTATACTATAGATATTCCAAATATGTTTTTTCTAGGAACACCATAATCAATTAGCTACCGAAGATCTCTGCGTTAAGCTATTTTGATTCCTGTTCTGGTCCTGTTGCTCATTTTTATAATCACCTCCAACTTTCCTTTGGGGTTGCAGAGCAGGGAGCCCATTTCAAAGGGAGCAGCACTCAACGTCATCACTGCCTTGAAGTACTCTGAGCTTCTTAGGGTGGCTGGTCCTTTCCTTACTAGTGTATTTCTCAATGTATTGGTAAAGGTAGTGTTTTCTGAGCACTCCCCTTTGGACAGGGCTATAGGTTGGGTGAGTGGGTCACACACTGTAAATTCCCTCCAAATCCCTGTCCCCTTAAGCCTTTGAATCCTATCGTCAACAATGTACCAAAGACATTCTGGCTCCTCAACTTTAACTGGCATAGATACATATATAGAACAATTATTGAAACATAAGTAGACAGTGTAACACACAAATCTCAGGGTAAGTTTTGTTCATGGAAAGGGCAGAAAAAAATTGGAATCTGGAAAGCTTCACCTGTAATTTTAATGTTGTTTCTTTAAAATAATAGAAATATCTGAAACAAACAGACAAAATATTAACATCTGTGGATCTTAGTGTTGAGAACACAAATGTTTATTTTTCTTGCTTTCTTAATATGAAGTATTTTCACAATATTTCATATGAAAAATATTTGAAAATCTTAAACAATTGAGATGAAGCCAACAGTTGCAAGTATCCATGGGTGTAGGACTGCTCACATTGGAAAATGTTTGCTGAAATTTGGAAATAAAATCCCTTAAAAAGAATTGATTACAAAAAAAAATTAAGTTCTAAGAAGATATAGACAGAAATAGGTGAAATTTATGCTTTAATTTAAATTTTTTATGAATTTTTTAAATTTTTTGTGTGTTTCTTGACAAGTTACATGGATCAATAATGCTTTTGGGATTATAATGCTTTTAAGCATTTATTTCTAGAGACCAGCAGCTTCCCCTAGGAATGTTGTACTTCTTTATAAAAGTTTAGGAGAAGAGGAAGCTAAAAAAGAAAAAAAATTAAGTCTGAACCTACAGTTTTCTTAATAACCGTCCATGAGCACAGACATTTTGTTTATACACATTTTGTTTGTAAGGCATTTCTCAAAGTGTGGACTTCATGAGTAAGTGATTTTTAAAATGATCATCTGCTTACAGGTGTCTGCTATGATTAGTGTGATTCTTTTTAATGATTTCAACAGAGAGAAATGAGAGTAGAAACTGAAGCTGAAACTGAGAGCTAACTTGACTTGAATTCTGTAGCTATTCCCTGAGATTTTCAGTCTTTAACGCAGATGAAACAACTCACACCAAGAATTGCCAAAGAGGAAAAAGAACAAGTTCCTAATGATCACTTATAAAAGTAAAATAGAAGAATAGCTGAATCAGGTGAATGGGGCTATGTGGGACATGGGTAGAAACATGTTCTTTGGACTGAAATGTCTGAGTTCATACAGGGTATGAACGATTTGAAAGAGGAACAGTCAGGGTCACCTGAACAAACGTATTCAACCCTCCAGCACACCATTGACCTCTCTCCAGCTTTTCCCAGCAACAGAATAACAGCAGACGGAGTCGGCAGGGATGGCCTGTGTCATCATCCTAAGCCTTGTCATTTCAAAGGGCCTTTCGTGTGCTTTATTTTGTTTAATCTTCCCATCCATCTGTGAGCAAGGCATCCTTTATTTTAATGATGCAGAAATTGAGGTTCAAAAGTTTGGTTACATTTCTAGGTGTCATAGCTGGGTGGTGGCAGATTCTGGGTGTCTGTGCCTATCTCTCCTTACTCCCTATGTGTTCTCTTGGTCTTGACCTTCCAATTTTAGGGATATTGGGGAGGGTTTAAAGTAATTCCTTTTGAAAATTTTTTATGAAACACACAGTGTATTGACCCTCTAGGGGTTGTGTTTCATTAGCAGAAATACTAATTGAGGTAGGAAGTGCTTTGACCAAAATAGCTGAGGGTAGAAGATGGTAAACACATGGATCCATGCCACTCAATTGTATTTCTATGTGGAGAGAAAAAATGACATCACTTCTGGTCTCTCTACATACATTTAGCAGATTTGAATATTTTTTCCTTAGGAGCAAAACAATAAGAATATTAACAAGGATGCTTATCACACATAGTTGCATAGCATTTTCTGTCTCCATTCTGGTGATGAATTATTTATCTATTACCTTCTAACACTGTACTGCAGCCTGTCAAGGCCTGGCAGGTCCACTCTGGCTTTGGGGAGATGGAAGAAAATTTGTGGAGCCGTGGTGATGCTTGACATGCCTTTATTCACGGGTGGGCAAGCCACGCATGCTGCAAGCTCTATGTCTCCCTACATGTCTCTGCAAGTCTCTGCATGCCCCCTGTCCCCTCTGCATGGCACATGTCGTGGCACCCAGCGGGCAGTCCCTAACTCCTTAAGTACTGGAGGCAAACAAAGCTCGCTTTAAGCCAGGAAATTAAATAACATAGCATGATTCTGTGCAAGTGAGCCCACTTGAAGTTATTGGATCCAGTCTCAAGGCTCTGAGAAAACTACTTATCAGGCCCATTCAAGGTTACAGGAACACTGCTCCCCTTAGTTACCCAGACACCTGGGAGAGGAAGCCAGACTGCCTCCACTTACCCTACAAACATGTTATCCCCAAATTTAGAGGCTTAAAACAAGAAACATTACTTCCCAGTTCCTGAAAGAGACCACTTGGTTGGTGGTTCTGGTTCAGGGCCTCTAATGAAGATATTGGGTAAGGCTGCAGTCATCTGGAAGTTCAAGTGAGGAGCAAGGATTCACTTTCAAGTTGGAAGCCACTCACATGGCTGGCAAGTTGATACTAGCTATTCATTGGGGCTTTTACTGTCTGTCAACATGGGTCACCTTACTACAAAGCAGCCACCTTACCTCAGAGCAAGTGATTCCAAACAGCGGGAAGGAGGACCCAAGATAAAAAGCTGCAGTCTTTTTATAATCTAATCTTGAAGTGATAGCCCATCACTACTGCAGTTTCAATTAACTAGAAGTGATTCATTAAATGAGGCCCGCAGAGTATGAGGGGAGAGGGAAGGAGTCAGTTCCACTTCTTGGAGGGCAGAATAGCCAAAAATATATGGCTATACATTTAAAACTACCATGATGCCTTGCCCAAATTCTTAGTTTTTGCAGGAGAAAGCACATAAAATAAATTTATTCCTTTTCAGCTGTTTCATATACTAATAAAACTGGTAAAAAAAAATCTCCTGCTATATCTCATCCTTCACTGATGGTTTCTTACATTTTCTTTGCTGCCCCTCCTCCTCTGTTTGCGTTAAAGTGTTGGAGGGTGCCCAGTTGCTCAGGGCGTCTTATTTATGTGCACACTCACCTTACTAGCATTCTCTGGGACCATCCTTTTTCCATCATCTCTATTCTCATAATTCTTCTATTTCTATCTTCAGCCCTGACCTCCCCTGCAATCCAGCTGTTCTTTGACATCTCCACGCAGATTCCATGAATTTAAAATGTACCATGGCTAACAGAACTGGACTCCCTCTGCTTCTCTTCCAGTCTTCTCTTTCCCAATAAATCTACCTGCTTGTTTAAGCTCCTCTTTATCTCATGTCTAATCCCACAGCAGCGAGTCTGTCAGCACTTCCTTCAATGTCTTTCCTGGACCTACCGAACTTTCTCCATCTCCACTGTACCTCTCTAGTTCAAGCTACCTCTCTTATCTGGACCATGACAATCGCCTCCTGATGGGGTTTCTAACTTATTCTCTGGTTGTTGTAAGTATTTTCCATCGCACAGTCATGGTGGTATTTTGCAAATGAAATCAGGTCTTGTCACTCTTCCATTTAAAACTCTTTATGGCTTTCTATTTCACTTAGAATAATAAAACCAAACTCCTTGCTCTAACTTAGAATTTTTACATATTCTTGTCCCTACCCACTAGCTAGCTATGCTGACTCTTCTATCTTCTCTCCCTCCCTCTCTCTCTCTCTCTCTCTCCCCCACCCTCTCTCTCATACAAATGCACACACTTAATACGATTGGGTAAAAAAATCCTAATTGGAATTTAAACCTTATTTCAGTTGTAACTAAAAAATTAGAACACATAGCTCTTTGCCCCATCTATAGTGAGGATGAAGACCATTCCCAGAAATCAGAAATGTTGATATCACTCTGAAGGGACACACATTTGTTGTGAAGGGCCCCAGAGGCACCCTGCAGAGGGACTTCAATCACACTAATGTAGGACTCAGTCTCTTTGGAAAGAAATAGAAGAGGCTCTGGGCTGACAAGTGGTGGGGAACCAGGAACAGACCACCACTCGCACTATCTGCAGTCATGCACGGACTGTGATCGAGGGTGCTGCACGGGGCTTCCGTTATAAAATGTAGTCTGTGTACACTCACTTCTCCGTCAATGTCATTATTCAGGAGAATGGTTCTCTTGTTGAAATCGGAATTTTCTTGGGTGAAAAATACATCTGCAGGGTTTGGATGAAGTCAAGCGTTGCTTGTTCAGTATCTCAAGCCCAGAAAGATAAGTTAGTTCCTGAAGGAAATGGCATTGAACTTATTACACTCAGCTGCTTTGACCCAGCAAGACACAACAGTTCAAAACAAGAATATCAGAACATTTTAGGATGGTATCTCTCTTTCTGAAAGAGAAATGGTTCAGCAGCTGATGAATAAGGTCTAATCAAGGGTGTCAAACTCATTTTCACTGGGGACCACATCAGCCTTGAGGTTGCCTTCAAAAGGCCGAGATAATTTTAGGATTGTATAAATGTAACTCCTCCTTAACTGTTAAGGAGTTGAAATTACATTCAGCCTTTTGAAGGCAACCACGAGGCTGATGTGGCCCCCCTGAAAATGACTTTGACACCCCTGGAAGTTATTCACCTACAGAGGCAACAAGATACTGGATGATTTCTCAGACTTACTTGTGATATTTTAAAGATGCAATAAAAACTATGTATTGATTTGGGGAAGAATGAGAACAATAGTTTGAGTAGTGATTATGGGAAATAATTGGACAGAATACTTTTAGTCAGGAGTATCCTATAAAAGTGAAGGAGATGATCCGTTTGTGCATGCTATGTGAAAAAAACATCACTAGAATTGAGATCAAGAAGTTGGGCACCCTAGTAGGAAGCTCTGATTTAGTGAATGATGGATTGGCTGGTAAATTTAGCGGATGATGAGCTAATAAAAATGGCAATATAACTCTTATTAAGCTATATTCAATGTAAAAAATACACAGTACTTAGGTATATTAGCACATACTGTGTATACATGTGTATCTGCATTTTGTGTGTTTGCATGCATATGTGTGCTTATGTGCATGCTATGTGGCTGTATATAACATATGCATGTCTCAATGTGTTTAAGTATATGCACATGTGTCTGTGTGTGTGCCTGTGTGTACCTGGTGTGCCTCTGTGTATAAAGGGCCATTCTGATTGATAGTCAGCTTGGGCAGATGGACAGCTCCCTCAAGAATACTCAAGGACCACAGAAATCTCTCTCAATATAAACATTTCTCTAGAGATTCACTAAGTTTAAGTGGTCTGTTTTCAATTGCAAATAGCCAGGGAGTCGCATCCCTCATCTCTATGTTCCTGTAAGCCATGATAATTAGATTGTGTTCATCCCAGCGCTTGCTGCCCACAATGAGAGATCTGAAGCAATGCCAGAGTCACAAAAAAGGAAACCTAGGGACACTTGGGTGGTGGGTGGGTGGCTTGCTGGCTGAGGTGACATCCTGAATTATCTCCTTGAATCACAGCGATTTCTTCTCATCGGTAGGACTGGCCAACACCAGGGAATGAGAGTAGAGTACAGAGTAATTCAGAGGAAACTGATGAAAATGTCGGCTGTTTCCAATGTGGCTTGGTGCCACACATGCCTGGTACAGCTCTGTGCTTCAGAGGTTCCAGGTCCTCTTTGGAGTTGGGGTCAGCCCCCCTTTCAGAGCAGTGGAAGGGCAAGTTTGTTCCCAGTAGACACAGTCACCCCTTGGTGAGCACAAGCAGAGGACAGCAAGGGAGCACATTCAGTGAATGTTCCCTGCTCTGTCACACACAGCCATACTGGCAACCTTTCAGAGAAGGGCCTCCAGACCCCTCCCACCTAGGGCCTCTTCCTTCTCCTGCACTTTTCTTCCTTCACTCTTTATAGTCCTCATTTCTTTCCTGCAATTTAACTTTTCCTTTTCTGTCCAACAGATCTTCCTAGCCAAGTTTGGAACTAAGCCCTATTATATTCCATCAAGTGAAGAAAATAAAATTCCTACCTCCTTTCAACCATGTTCACTTAGAAATTTTACCTCGAAGCAGCTCAAGAATGTTTTCAACCCCTTGAGCCTCAGTTTTGTACTCACCACATCACGTCATGTGCTTTTTGCCCAGTTGAACAACGACCACCCTGGTGCCAGATGGCCAGAACACTTTCAGCTTGTACCTCACTGGCACTTCAGCAGCAGTCACTGAGTTGAACCTTCTCTTTCCTTGCCCTACCTCCACAGTCTCCTGGCTTCTTCCCACCACTCAGGCTACTCTTTCTCAGTCTTCTTGCTAGCTCTTCCTGCCTTATTCCAAGAAACCTTCTCTTATCCTATACTTTATTCCACTCCTTAGGATTTAATGCCTCCTACATGATGTTGATCCCAAGAGGAACAACTCTCAAGCCCTCTTTGTGCTGTTGTAATAGGGTACAGAGCATAACCCCCACAATCCTTGACTGGGAGGAGCGGGGGAGTGGATAATGCAGCATTTGAATACATTGCATAACAAGGGCAAGTTGATAGCCATGGCTTCCTGCTGCCCAGGGTGTGCTGTGTACAAGACTGTGAAAATGTTCAGTGGCTCATGACATAGCGGGGATGGGGGAGCTCATACAGTGCTTGTGTGAGAGGCAGGGGGTGGATGCCCACCCTGGATGTCTGTGTATTGCTGGAAATTTTTGCCCTGATTAAAGATGGCAACCAAAAGAAGATAAAAGCTACTGGGGAGCTGACAAAAAAAGATAGACACTAACATACCATACCATAGGAAGGGCTGGATATGAGGTCACACATAAAGTTCCAGGCTGAGCATTTAAGTGAGGTCTGCCACGAGGTCTGGAGGGGGAGAGGAGGTCCGCTGGAAGGTCTGAAATTCGGGGAGTCAGCCATGAGGTGGGCAGTGAGCGGAGGTCTGACTGGAGAAGGTGGTGGCAGAGCTGCTGCTGCGGGAACTTGCCTAGCCACCCAGACTCATGAGAGATACTTGGAGCTGAATTGTGACTGGGAATGCCAAATGGCAGACTTCTGCTTTTCTGAAGTACGTATGGAGAAGTCACTCTCTTGGGAAGTGTGCCCCCTGGATTCCACCACGACACAGTGGAACACAGCACATGTTTCCCTGCACCACTACAGGAGGCGGAGAACAATGCACTGCCGATCCTGAAAGAGAGAGCTCCTTTGAGAGGATGGCAACTCTGAAACCCACAAGTGCACATTCTAGAGGGGATGGACATCTGTTTTCATAACTGGAAGATGTACAGATAATGAAATGGGAAACTTCTGGGCATGGTTTTGGCTTGTAGCCTTTTGGGAAGCAAGGGAAACTCTGGGTCTGGTGAGAGAAGAGGGCTCTCAGCCCCCCAGAGGTTGGAACCCTGTTAATAAAAGCCTGTTTCCTTCAACACTAATTGTGGGGTCACATGTAAAGACACCAGGTGGCTAAGCCCGGGTGTGCTCAGTAACACTGTGTACTCCTATGTCTGTTTACTTAATGATCACAGAGAGAGACTCTGGAGTAGATAAGTTTTCAGGCTTCAGAGTCAGATTCAGAAAACTGGGGTTCAATTCCCCTCTTGCATATTATTTTTTGTGGAACTCTAGGTAAGTTATGTGATATTTCTATGTATATAGATAAAAACGTCTCTATTTGTAAATTAGAAAAGCTAGTAGTATATGCTTTACAGGGCTTTTCTGATGATAAATGAGTTGATATGTTTAAAGCCCTTTAAAACTGTGGCTGGTCCAGTCAAATATTTAATAAATATTAGTAGTAAGCATTTAACAAATATTCACTAGTTTTATTACTATTGCTTTACTGCCTCCTCATCTCAGATGATTCACGACATATTCAAAGCAGAACCCCTGATGGGCTCAGCAAATGACACTTTCTTCCACTCAGCTGCTCGAATCAGAAGTCGGCAGCTTTTCTAGAATTTTCTGCTGCCGAGACCCATTACTACTAAGTCCCCTTGACTTTAACTCCAAAATTCCCCTACACTGTCCAGTTCTCCGAGGTGCCACTCTGAATCAGCCATATCTCGTCTCTCACTTGAGTTACGGAAATGGTTTCCTAATTGGTCTCTCTGCTTCTTCTTGTGCCCTTTTCCCAACTCATCCTTCAGCACAGCAGTGAGAGTGATCCTTAAAAAGCATAAATTGGATCATGTCACTCCTTGGCTCAAAATTCTTCATGGTTTCCCATTAGACTGAGGACAAACTCCACAATCCTTAAGTGAAAGGCTCTATAAGTTCATACAGGTCCTTTGCCATGTTCACTGTCAAATTAATAGTCACTCCCCCTCACACACTGTGGCTCAGCTACACAGGCCTTCTAACAGGTTCACAAAGGTTACAAGGGCTTTTCTGCCTGTGGATTACAATTTTACTGCTAGAGTCTGCTGCCTGAAATGTTTTGCTCTCATGTTTTGGACCTTAACTCTTTTTTTTTTTAAATATATTTATTGATTATACTATTACAGTTGTCCCATCTCCTCCCCCAACCCCCCTCCCTGCACACCCCTTCCCCCCACACTCCCCCTCTTTAGTTCATGTCCATGGATCATATATATGAGTTCTTTGGCTTCTGCATTTCCTATACTATTCTTAACCTCCCTCTATCTTCTACCTACCATTTATGCTTCTTATTCCCTGTACCTTTTTACCCTCTCTCCCCACCCACTCCCCTGATGATAACCCTCCATGAGATCTCCATTTCTGTGATTCTATTCCTGTTCTAGTTGTTTGCTTTGTTTGTTTTTGTTTTTGTTTTAGGTTCAGTTGTTAATAGCTGTGAGTTTGTTGT
>VMDR010030107.1:0-12519 GCA_007922815.1 Macrotus californicus
TGCCAGGAAGAATAAATCACTCTTTTTATTTTACTTTGAACATTGTATTTCAAAACACTAAAAAAAGAAGGAAAAAATTGAAAGCCTCAGTTTAAAAATGTCATTTTTGCCAAACATAACTCTCTTAATTTAAAGTAGCTATTTCTTTTTTGTAAGTGTAATTTTTAATTTTAATTTTATTTTATTATTTTTAATGGGTTATTATTTTTGTTTTACTTTATGTTTTAATATTGTTCAAGTACAGTTGTCTCCATTTGGGATAATTTTATTTTTTATTAAAGCACTTTTATTGTTATTCTACTACAGTTGTCCCAATTATTCCCCCTTTGCCCTCCTCTGCCCATCTCACCCCCTGCTCCCACAGTCAGTCTCGCACACTTGTCCCTGTCCATGGGTCATCCATACATGTTCTTTGTCTAGTCCTTTCCCCTTCTTTGTACCATTGCCCCCCTCCTCTTCTGCCTCTTGTCACTTTCAGTCTATTCCATGTTTCCATGCCTGTGGTTCTATTTCTTTCATTAGTTTATTTTGTTCATTAGATTCCTCTTGTAAGTGAGATCATATGGCATTTGTCTTTCACTCACTGGCTTATTTCACTCAGCATAGTATGTTCCAGTTCCTTACATGCTGTCACAAAAGGTAGGGGCTCCTTCTCTTTCTGCTGTGTAGAATTCCATTGTGTAAATGTACCACAGTTTTTTGATTCACTCATTTACTGATGGGTGCTTAGGCTGTTTCCAGGACTTAGCTATTGTAAATATGGCCACTATGAACATAGGGGTGTATAGGTTCATAGCGGTGATTTTGAATCAGTGATTTGGGGTTCTTGGGTATATTTCCAGCAGTGGAATCGCTAGGTCAAAAAGCAGTTCCATTTTTAGTTTTCAAAGGAAATTTCATACTATTTTCCACAATGGCTGCACTAAGTCTGTCAAAAGGGTTCCCTTTTCTCCACATCCTCACCAGCATTTTTTCTTTGTTGATTTGTTAATAATGGCCATTCTGACAGGTGTGATGTGATATCTTGTTGTAGTTTTCATTTGCATCTCTCTGATGGCTAGTGATGTTGAACATCTTTGCACATGTCTATGGGTCATCTGTATGTCCTGCTTGCACATGTGTCCATTCAGATCCTTTGCCCATTTTTTAATTGGATTGTTTGTCTTCCTGATATTCAGTCATATGAGTTCTATATATATTTTAGAGATCAAACCCTTGTCTAATATATCATTGGTAAATATGTTTTCCTATACAGTTGATTCCCTCTTTATTTTGATTATGGTTTCTTTAGCCGTGCAGAAGCTTTTTAGCGTGATGTAGTCCCATTTGTTTATTTTTTCCTTTATTTCCCTTGCCCTAGGAGATATATTGGCAAAAATATTAATTGTTTGGCCTGGTGGGGCTTACTCATGATGGACAATACCTCCCCAGTCAAAAAGCACAATTAACATGGTCTTGATCTTGCTGTGACTTTGCCTCACCTTCTTCAGGCTTAGAGAACCAGGTGACTGCCACTGGGACGACCAGGCCTTCATTTCTGGGTCAGAGCCATAGACCTGATTCATCTCTGGTTCTGACCTTCCTGAGGGAATCTGGTTCATTGGTAGTGGTTTGAATCAAGTCATTAGCAACTGCAGCACAATGTTCCTTCTGCTCTGGTAGCAGAAGACATGGAACAAATTTTGTCATGACATGTTTCATTCCAAGATCCTGCATCAAAATCTCGGACCCAGTAGTCTTTGGAATCCTCAGATCAGCTTCTAATTCTTGCACTGTCAGTTGCCAATCTTGTTGATTGCAGCCCGTACACCTTTAACATTCTCAGGTGTTCTGCTTGTTGCAGGCCTTCCAGAATGTGGATCACTTTCAACAGATTCTTGACCATCTTTGAAGTGTTGGTGCCAGATTTATGTGTGCTGCACTCATTGCATCACCCTGAAAGCCTTCTGAATCATCCGAATAGATTCTGTGGAAGAATGGTCGAGCTTAATGCAAAACTTGTTGCATATTTGTTGCTCTACTCGCTCAGTCATTTTGATTGTGACAGCCACACAGTACACACGCTCACTCGCTGGTGTCTGCTTTCCCCACTGACTCGTACAGTGAAGTCGTCATTGTTCATGCATACGCATTCCAGTCCACTCTCCTTGGCTGCCAGGCTACACTGATGTCACACAAACCATTTTTGTTATATTAACAATGACTGGGCTTTTTCCAGACAGACCTCATATATATGTGTACACAATGGAACACTTTTCAGCCACGAGAAAGAAAGAAATCCTGCCATTTGTCCACAACATGGATAGACGTGGAGGGCATTATGCTAAGTGAGGTAAATCAGAGACAGAAAGACAAATACTGTATGGTATCACTTATACGTGGAATCTAAAAAAATACCCTTGTGGAAACACAGATGAGAATGTTGGTTATCAGGAGCTATTAGGTAGTAATCATTCTTAATATAAATGTGCATCAAATCAATACCTTGTACGTCTTACACTTGCATGTTATATGTCAATTACATCTCAATTAAGATGAATGCATATTGTGAAATACTTTACTGCCGTCGTGTTCCTGTCTGCTCGTTCATCTTTGCATTTTTAGTGACTAGATTACTACCTGGAACATTCCCTTATATTTGTTGAAAAAGTGAATGCGTCAAAAGTTGTAAACTAGGCAGCCACCTTGTTATTTCAGACATGACCTAGCAAGGTTTGAATGCTCTTCTGTGGTCCTTACGTATCTAATGTGTAGTCATTAAACATTCAATTTACAAAACAAAACTATTCTATTGATTCATCTATAAATAACTGGGCTTTGTGACAACAGACATGCTAAATCAAATCCCAAATGACTGATTTTTCACTCTGAAAAGATATTAGTTTACACTTGTAAATATAACTGCCACGTGGACAAAAAGTACACATAACATTGTCATAACTTCAGTTTTAAGTATCTCTATGAGAGAAACAAAATTACGACCAGAGACAGTTTGCCAAACATTGGTATCACAAACAATAGGTCATCATATTAGGAGCGTGAATCACCCCCGAGTTAAATTTATCGAGTGGATAAAAATAATGGCCTTTTAAGTGGGACCCGGTGTTTTCCACCACAAATCCTGATGAAGAAATAATAACAGCACTAACCATAATTTTCTCATACAGGTTGGTAGTCCTTTATTTTAGTAATTGATGCAGCCAACAGTTCTGCTGGTTACAGTGTTTATAGAAACTCCCAGATTTAACAGAAATAACCAAATATTCTCTTAACAATCAATTTAAAGATTGTCTCTTAGACAGTTGTCAGAGGGGAGGGGGTTTAGGGCTGGGTGAAAAAGGTGAGGGAGTTAAGAAAAACTACTCATAGACAAAGACAATAGTATGGTGAAGAGCAGAGGGGAAAAGGGGATTAATGGAGGTAGAAGAGGATAAGGGGATAAATGGTGTGGAAGGAGACTTGACCTTGGGTGGCGAACACATAATACAGTGTACAGATGATGAATTATAGAATCATACACCTGAAACCTATGTAATTCTCTTAACCAATGTCACCCTAAAAATTACATAAAAATGTATAAAAAGATCATCTCTTAGAATGTGATAATGCTGCAAATTGTGAATATACTTATTTATTCGATGTTTATCATTTTCAGTTTTAAAGGGAAATTTTTACCTTGATGTTTTGAGACCACAAGTAGAAAAAGGGTACCTAAAAATTGCAATGAATGGTAACTTTCAAGTTTGTTCCACAAAGAAAGTGATTCACACTGTTAAGAATGGGTTGCAATATAATTATTATGAGGTAAAATAACTAAGTACATGTTTAGACTAAGTAATAGAATATATTTCTTCACGAAGAAATTTATTGAATCATAGAATAATTTCTCTTGGGAATTTCTGTGGGAAAAATGATATATTTGCAGAATCGATTTTCTTTCCACTGAAGCAAGTGACTCATTGAATTCTGTGTTAAGAAAGAAGTAATGCAAGAAAAAGCTGTGATAAATCTAAAATATGATTGCATCTATTATAAGAGTAAAATGATTTACTAGAAAATAAAGTAAACTAAGGTAATAATTCTCGAGCTATTTTAGTTACTATACATAGAACCAATGAGAGAGCCATGTCTAAACCAAGGTAGCAAGTTGTATTTGTTTTCTCATGGATGTATTCATTCCGATTTTTAAAGTATGTGCCTCAAGTAAAAGCATAAATAAATTTTATCAACAGGCTTCCTGAGCCGCTTGAGCTGAATAACTCTGTCGACTTGTTTTGATATTGCGGTACATGAGCCAAATCATCACATTAAGTTTTGATATCCTCACCATAAGCCTAATGCAGTATAGCAAATGACTTTTTTTCTTTCATGGGTAAAAAGAAGCGATTTTTCTTTTAAAGAGTTTTATAATATATAGGTGTGGCTATACATTTCAAAAACATCTTACTTGTAGAAACTAGTCTGAAAAGAAAATGGGATCACTGCTGAGGTTGTAGAGGGGAAGCAGTTTTACGTCTGTTCTAGTTACAGCTAGCCGTATGCTCCCAGCGAGAAACCGCTGGGGTTGCCGCTCGGCCTGATCCATTCGGTTATGTTCCCCATATGGAAAATGAAATATTTTTGACGTCCTCTGCATGAATTCTCTCTACTATTCCCACATGAGAGGTTTTTTTATTCTTAACTGACACTAAATAAATAGATGTTTTTAAGAAAACAAGTTGCTGCCATTTTGCTTTAAATGCAATTTCAGGAGAAAAGATTTTAGCAGAAAAACAGTACACTGTAAATGAATGAACTGCCATAACCTTAACATCTCTTTTTTCTCTCTCCTCAATGTTTTCCTCTTAAAGTAACATTGATCTTACTCCACAGTGAAAAAGTAATTCATTCCACAAATGTTGTTCTTGTTTTCCAAATATTTGTTATTTTTAAAGATCAAAGGGACAGAAGATGAAAGACTTACTAATCTTATTGGTGGAAATGTGGATATATATATCTCTCTCATATAGGTTCCATTTTTGTGTTTGGTTCCTTTCCTTGTGATGTAAAGGTTTTTTAACTATTTGTTTTGCTTTGTGTTCCTGGAGTCGCTGTACATAAAGCAAGTGGTCATTAGTCACTATTTTATTGTGACTTTGTTTTTCATAAAGTTCACTTCTTCTTGAAGGCCATCAGCTTGATCAGTTAAAAAGAAATGTATCCATTCTCAAAATGTTACATTATGTTAAAATAGATATATTTTATGTATCTAAATATCTGTCTTTGTTCTATGGATGAATAAAACATTTAGTTGTCATATTTGTAGTATTGAAAAATAATTGTAAGACACCTTTTAGTTTTTAAGAGATCACAATTAACTTAGTCCAGTTTTGTATTTTGGGGAACATCTGTATTATTGTCAAAAACAAAACTAAAGGAAAATAATAAAATTATTAATATAAAAAGACTTTTGCCCATATTTTTCTTATGAGAGGTAGAAAACTCTCAATATAAACTTTCAAAATATGCGAGAAAATGTTTATTGGAAAGCATTGAGATTTCTCAGATTTCTCTAATGTTAGATATCTATTGCTGAGATTAAAACAAATCATTGACCTTAACATCTAAAACTGATATTCAAAATTATTCCGTCAGCCCTGGCTGGTGTGGCTCAGTGGATTGAGAGCCAGCCTGTGAACCAAAGGGCTGCTGATTCAATTCCCAGTCAGGGCACCTGCCGGGGTTGCAGGCCAGGTGCCCAGTGCAGGGTGCGTGAGAGGCAACCACACATTGATGTTTCTCCCCCTCTCTTCTCTCTTCTTTTCTCTGAAAATAAATAAATAAAATCTTTCAAAAAATAAAAATAAAATAAAATTATTCGGTTAATGCGTAAAGATTTTTAAATAAGTTAAAAAGAGAAAAAGTTATGCAGGACATTTGGTAACCATAAATAAGTTAATAAGTTATTTTTAAAATTTAAGTATATTCAGTCAAAGATCTTGTGTTTATTTACACATAAGATGAAGTTATCTCTCAAGTTTGGCAGAGTAGATTTTAGATTTAGCATCACAAAAATTACCATTATTTCTCTGGTCCTAGAGCACCTGTACTTGTTTCCTGATATTTGTTTTATTAGATAAACTTTAATATAAGATAAATGTCATGCTCTAATCGCATGCTCTGTATATTCCTAAAAAGCAATGATATTGATAGACAATGACATATTACTCAACACTTGAATTTCCTGTTTTACATTGTTTGATTGTTTGGGATAGCAATATAGAATAACAGTAAGATAAAACAAAGAAGTTTTATGTCTACATGAAAATGACTTCACATCATTAAAAAACCTAAACTCTGACCTCTGATAATTGCTTAACTTTTGAAGGCATTTTGTAAACACGTATTGGGCCTATCTTACAGAAGGCACTCGAAAATGTTTGAATGAGTGAATAAAAATTCATCTGTGATTTTCTAACATTAGTACATGCTGGGGGTTCCTTTCACCACCCCCGCGTTAGATGATTCACTCCGAGGACTTGCAGGACTCAGCATGTAGTGACACTCATGGCTATCATTTACACAGGACAAGGACTCTAAGCTAGATCAGCGAAGGGAAACGGCGCGCAGGGAGCCAAGCCCAAGCTTACAAGGGGAGTCCTGTCCCAGCGGGTACAGTTGTGTGGATGAGCTTCATTCTTCCACCAATCAGTTGTGACAAAGACATGAAGTGTCATGTACAAGTGAAGCTCTCTTGAAGTTAGCAGTCTGGGGATTCTATCTGGGGTTGGACACACAATTGACCATAATTATTGATATTCCACAATCTCAGTAAAAAAGCCTACTCTTAGCATAAATCTCATTGTACGGGTTGGGCACAATGAGCCACTCCTCATTCAGCAAAATTTTATATCACGATGAGAACTGGTTTCTGAGCCAAGTACCGGACTGCGTCCCAAGGCCAATCCGAAAAGCAAGCCCTTCTAAGGACAGCTGTCTCAGGCCTGCTACGTTTTTTCCTGCACTTGGATGAAAAGGAAAAAGCTGATGTCAGCACCTGTAATCAAAATTTTATAATGATTATTGTTCTGATTGTCTTATCAAGGAGAAAAAATGAAAGTGATGTATTTAGAGCTTAGGTAGTAGGTGTGCTGCATATCTTCCATTTTTCTTTCTTTTTTTTTATTGTTGTTTATATACAGTTTCCTCCATTTTCCTGCTACCACTTCCCCCCCACCTCCCATCCCCTATCCTTCCCCACTTTGGCTTTGTCCATAGGTCCTTTATACATGTTCCTTGATGACCCTTTCCCTTCTTCCCCTGTGATTCCCCCTCCCCCTTCCCCCCTGGTTACTGTCAGCTTATTCTTTATTTCCATGTCTCTGGTTATATTTTGCTTGCTTGTTTTTTCAGTTGATTAGGATCCACTTATAGGTGAGATCACAAGGTATTTGTCTTTTATCACCTGTCTTGCCTGTCTTGGCCCTCTAGAGTCAGGCTCCACTTTGTGCCTCAGAGGCACGGAGGGACTGCATCAGCTTGTGCTGTGCTCGTGGCTTCCACTTGGGTTTGGCAATTGAGAGGCACTGAAAAAACTTAAATGGCAGGAGGGGAGTGAGTTCATGAGACTTATTTAACACTAACTACATCAGCTGTACACAGAACTTCTGCCAGAGCCCTCCCTGACTGAGGCAATGATGAGGAGCAGCAGTGGCTACAGGACCACCTCTCAGAAGGAGATTCTGGCATCTTTGCTGAGAGAGGCACATTGATATCAAGAGCCTCCGTTCTGAGAAGTAATGGCATGTTTGTAAACCATGCCACACACTGAGATCATTATTACTCAAATTGTCACTGGTGGTGCATGAGATGGCAGGTAGTTGGAGGGCAAAGTACTGTGACATGAAGTAGCTATGGCAGTTATTCACTGTGGCTATAAAAATGATAATAATTATTGTCCCTTCCTCTGATGGCCTTAGAGAGCATAAAGAGGGAGAAGGAGACCTTTTAAGAGCTATAAATATCCAGCACACAACACAAATGGAAAATCAGAAAACTCAAAGTAGCTTTAAAGAAGCTATTGCAGCAGGATGTACGGAACGTCTGTGACTGAAGATCGCACCCCATCCGGACTGTAGGAGCGGCCACACTGATTAAACGGTAAGCTATCCCGGGATGCTGAGCCAAGCTAAGGAACTAGAAGAAAAAGAGTGGGGCCTTGTGATGCATGTTTCACTGGGACCTGATAGGAGACATGAATGAGGCTACAAACTTTGCATTTTCAAAACGCCCTAAACCTCTCCAGCTAGAAGCAGCTGCTGCTTTACACCCACTCTTTTGCGAACACCAGCCTTCCCTGTAACCGCACCTATGGAATTTGCCACACACAGAGATTTACTGCACCGTGCCTCCAGTCTCTCCCTTTCAGGGGACAGATGTGGCTAATCATCTTATGTTATCTCATTCCACCCTGTTTGCAGCGAATATTCAGTCCTGTTCTCAAACTCAAATTTCAGACTAAGTTTTTTTAAAAACCACACACACACACACACACACACACACACACACACACACACAAACAAGCTAATAGAGATTTGTGTGTGTGTGTGTGTGGCAAAGGGATGGGTATGAATACAAAGTCTTTGTTGATGACATTACCTGACCTTGAGTTACTCATGTTTACAGTTTCATAGAACTCATGCAGGTATCGTTTTCCCCCCTGGGCACTCTGAAATGCCCTCTCTCAGTGAATTGTTTCCTGGAAATGTTGCCTACTAACCTCACATTGTGGTATTCTGTTCTCTGTGTCTTGGAGACATGTTTGTGCCCCTGGTCAGCTTCTTGTGTGTTCTGATGCAGCTGCATTGTATATATAATATGTATTATATATACATATAAATTATAATATATTAAAAAATATTTTTTGACAGAAGGATTAAATTCCACATTGGGCCAACCTCTAAAGAATTCTCCCATGGTACAGAAACGTGAACACCATCTTATCTTCTGTGGAACACCATTAAACACCTCCTCGAACTCTGGCAAACTGCTCTTTGACCCTTTAATCCCTGTCTGATTGACTTATTTTCCCTTACACTGGGTAAATGTTTCCTTTTAGATTTCACGAGTCCCTGGAGGTATCAAGGGCCCCAGTGAATATCCACCCAAGTCTTTTCCCTTACTCTGACATGAATTGAATTTAGGTTATCTTATGCACCAGAGAACCATCTTTCCTTTAAGAGTTGTACTTACAAAAGTTTAGCATGTATCAGTTTCACATGGGGAACTTGTTAAAACAAACTGCTGAGCCCACTCCCCGAGATTCTGATACAGTCAGTGTGTGCCAGGATCAGCAAATCTGAGCTTCTATCAAGTTCTCTGATGATGCTGATGTTTCTGGTTGAGTATCTGTTTGGTAATCACTCTCAAGAATGATGCCTCCCTTCAGCTTGAATAACATGATAAGAACTCATTCTGCCTGGCCAAAGTGAGTTTCGAAACTAAAATAAGGCATTGCCACCTTGACACAGAGGTATAGTTCAAATTGCGTTAAATCCTGTTTAAATCTGAAAAATGGTCATGGGGGTGTCATCATGCATCTGTACTCATGTAAGGGGCCCAAGTCATGGGGATGAAATGCCCTTGACATGTTGGAGAACTTTTATTCTCTGTAATCACCCAGAGAGTCCTGTTTCTCAGTAAGAGATTCTCACAGTGCTTAAAGTGTTTTTTCTATTCAATAGAAGGTTATAAAAAACATATTTGAGGTAAGGTATAATGGTGCTTGTGACACAGCTGTTGAAAGTTTAGCAATGTAAAGCTTAGAGCAAGAAAGAAAAGAACATTTGACTTTAGTTGATGTAGCTGTTTTGAGTGGGGAAATTATAGCTTCAAATAGTATATGAGACCAGAAGTTAGAGATATATTTAGGATATATAATCACGAGTATTTGGAAACGGCAGGATGAAAGGGTCTGTATCTCCCACTCTGCCTCTGCCCCTCAAGAAGTTGAAAGAAATGGGATCATCAAAAAATATATAAGTAGCCCTGGCTGGTGTGGCTCAGTGGTTGAGCACTGGACTGCGAAGCAAAGGATCACAGGTTCGATTCCCAGTCAGGGCACGTGCCTGGGTTGTGGGCCAGGTGCCCAGTGGGGGCCACGCGAGAGGCAACTACACATTGATATTTCTCTCCCTCTCTTTCTCTTTCCCTTCCCCTCTCTAAAAAAATAAAATAAATAAAATCCTATATATATATATATATATATATATATATATATATATATATATATAGTTTTTATTTTAAAGAGAAAAAAACAGTCCTTACTTGGACCATTCCTACTGTAAAACTGGATGTCTATTTGCATCTTTTATTCTATGGAACCTGGAGCAAAGAAAGCCTCCTTTGTTCTCACCTCCAGGTGAGAGAAGACGTAGCGGGGTATGAGTGGACTTTTGGAATCATGGGCTAGAACAGTGGTTTGCAAACTTGGCTACACACTAAAATGAACTGCGACAGTTAGAAAAACTCCCCTAGCCCAGAACGCACCTCAGATCAATCAAATCTGAATTTCCTTGGATCACACCCAGACATCTTATTTTAAGAATTAATCCTCCAGCTGACTCTATTATACAAGCAAAGTTAAGAACAATTGGAACAGAACCTTAGTACACCTCACTAAATTTGCAAAAATTAGTCTGTGCCATGGTAAGGAAAAAAAAATCCGTGGTTTGTTTCTGCAAAAAATTGACTTTCAACCACTTGGGACGTTTGCGGTAAAATGAAGAAATTAAATAGCCAATGATATTTACATAATAATCCGTTTGCAAGCAAGCAAGTTGAAGATTAACCTTCAAAGATTAATTCTGGGACTTCTATTCAAATACCCCTTCTCTTGTTTTTCTGTTTTCTTTTTTAACTATTGCTCAGATCAGCTTCTAATCCTTCAATGAAATGACCCAATTCTATTGGCCTAGATTTGGTACCCATTTTTTGGACATAATTGCCTTTTCAAGAGAAAAGTTGAAAGCAGTTAACTGGCCAATCATTTTCAAGTATGAGGTTCATAGAACTCTTCTGAAGACAATTTCTAGACATTTTTCCCTTAATGTTTTTTCACAATAAAAATTACAGTTCCTGAATTGGAAAAATGTATGTATTTTTCAGCAAATCATATATGTAAAGTCAATTTTTTCAGCCATTCATAAGTGTTACTTTGTTCTGCTGGTAATGATCGGAAAGTTACAGACATGTTGGTAAGTGTGTTTGGAAATAATTAAGGCTGATTATCTAACCCCCAAATATTTTTCTCCTATTTAAACATTACATAACAAACATTTATTGAATATTTACTTTTTTGCATGGCACCATTCCGAGCATTATAGAACACTAAAAAATGCACCAGACACATTGTTGTCTCTTCAGTTAGAAAAAGATACATAGAAAAGTGGTTTCTAACCACAAAATTCTATAGAACTAATGAAATTATTTTCAACCTGGGCTCTGAACAGAACCATTCATCAGTGATGTTACAGATTGTTTTTGCTGCCCATTTATTAGGAGCAAGACTGGGATTAAGATGCATATTTGAAAGTAGTTATAGTTTCAATATTCTATTGTACAAAAGATTGATGTTTATTTACTTCAGGTGAAATCATCTCCAAAAACCTAAAAGCATCCTCTCTCAAAAAATTTGAGTAAAGAATTGAGAGTTAGCCCTGACTGGTGTGGCTCAGTGGATTGAGTCCTGGTCTGCAAACCAAAGGGTCACCGGTTCAATTCCCAATCAGGGCACATGTCTGGGCTGTGGGCCAGGTCCCCAGTAGAAGGTACTGGAAAGGCAGCCACACATTGATGTTTCTCTCCCTCTCTTTCTCCCTCCCTTCCCCTCTCTAAAACTGAGTATATAAAAAATATTTTAAGAGTCAAGGCTCACAACGTAAAATGCCTTTAAAGGTCAGACTGGTAATTGAGTGGGAATGAGACAATAGAGAGTGCTATGGACTATGGCTCAGTAAAACCACATATTGCCCTGTGAGAATATATCCCATGTTTATTCTAATTTTTTAATAAGTAATGATATGGATGACCCATAGGGAAAAAAGTTAAAAATCTTTTAGACCAAACAATGATCATTGAAGGATCACATTTATAAAGTGAGTAAGTTTTGGCTTAAAACAAGTAAGAAATCTAGCAGGTTACCACAGGCTTCTGAGATGACTGTAGTTCTAGAACTAATTTGTCCTTGAAGCATCCTAGGTACAAAAGACTGTCTTATTAATTCATTAATTGATTGATTCAACAAATAAGAGTTTTCCTGTGATGGGGGCAGGGGAAAGAACGCTTTGGAGGCTTTGTATATCAGAGCGTCAGCAGGATGGCAGTGCACTCACCACTTCCTTTAAAACAAGGCACACCAGGACTGACTTCCACGCTGCTCCCCTTCCACGCTGCCCCACTTCCTCCCCGCTGGGAAAGTAGAAAGATGTTCCACAGACAGAACTACGTCATCTTTCACAGTAGCCTCAATTACCCATAATA
>VMDR010030108.1:0-12487 GCA_007922815.1 Macrotus californicus
AATGTAGAAGCCAAAGAACTCATATATATGACCCATGGACATGAATTAAAGAGGGGGTGTGGGGGGGGAAGTGGTGTGCAGGGCAGAGGGGAATAAAGGGGGGGAGGGAATGGGACAACTGTAATAGCATAATCAATAAAATATATTTTAAAAATAAATAAATAAAAACGGAACTGCAAAACAAAAGGTTGCTATTCAAAGGATTGTTGATGAATTATTTTTAAAAGCAAAATTCCTTTTAATTTTTTTTATAAATTTGATGTCCACATTAAAAAATATAAAAATATTTAAAGAGCAAATAGGAATGAATGGAGCAGGAAGGAATGAGGTGAGACTATTAATTCTATTTGGTCTTAAAATATTCTAATAAGAGAATTCTACACTGAACTTCCCATTTACTCATGAGTTACATCTTATATATTTTAATTCATTAAATACTTACTGAGCATCTGCTGTAAGCCAGACATAATGCTAATATTAGAAATGCAACAATGACTAGAATCATGGGACCTTCAAAGTGTTCACTGTCTAATAAGGGAGAAAGCATAACTATAACAGAGATATGAACAAAGTCCCTTGAAAAGTCTGGAAAGGCTTTCCAGAGAAAGTAATATGTGAACTGGGTTTTAACACTGTTGTACAAGAATTTAATAAGAATTTGTATAATAAGAATTTAACACTGTTGTGTAATAAGAATTTGACCCTATTCCTCAGAAGGAAGCCTCTAAACTTTTGAAGTTTCCCAAGTGATATATCTTTGTTGTGCATTGTGGGCCCTTCCAGCCACACTGAGTTTGTGCTAACTGGGTGACTCAATAACTGCAATAAATGCATGTACTCAAAGATACTACTAATAAGGAAAACTGAGTGAGGCAGTATATGGGAACTAGTGGGCCCCAATATACCTTCAAGATGAGGGCTGCCTATGCTGGAAAGACCAACCATGTGATTAGAACAGGGATGTCAAACTCATTTTCACCAGGGGCCACATCAGCCTCGTGGTTGCCTTTAAAGGGCCAAAATAATTTTAGGACTGTATAAAAGTAACTACTCCTTAACTGTTAAGGAGGTGAAATCACATTTGGCCCTTTGAAGGCAGCCATGAGGCTGATGTGGTGCCTGGTGAAAATGAGTTTGACACGCCTGGATTAGAGTATTGGAACTTTGAGTCACATGGTATCAGCCTGCCCTCTGTGGAGTAGAGAAAGGCTGGAGACTGAGTTTGGATGTGTGGCCAATAATTGAATGAATCATGTCTACATAACGAAGCCCTAAGGAAAACTGAATACTGAGTCAGTGGTCTTCCCTGTTTAGTAATAAATAGACAATGATGTGCTGGAGGGTGACAGCGTGAGTACACGGCAGCTTTATTTTTGGGACCCTTCTAGAGGCATACGATCTTGCATCTCTCCCTTTTGCTGGTTCAGATTTGTAACCTTTTGCTACAATAAAACTGTAATCTTTTTTCCCCTTTATTTTAAAGAGAGAAAGAGAAATCAATTTGTTGTCCCACTTGTCTATGCATTCAGCATGTGCCCTGACCAGAGATGGAACCTGCAACTTTGATGTAACCAGACGACACCCTGCCAACTGAGCTACTAGGCCAGGGCACAACTGTAATCTTAAGTACAGCACTTTCCTGAGTTCTGTGACTCGTTCTAGCAAATTATCATGCCTGCGGTGGTCTGGGGAATTCCTGAATTTTAGCTAGTTGGTCAGAAATACAGGTGGCTTCAAGACTCCCGAACCTGTGGTTGGTGTCTGAAGTACAGGCAGTCTTGGAGGAAACTATGACCTTAACTTGTGAAATTTGAGCTAACTCTGGTTAATATCATGACGGCATCACAAATACCCTAGAAGTAGTTTAACAAAGAATTTACAAAGTTATTCATCACAAAGTACAGCACATATCAATACAACAGAACATGAATTAACCATGAAAAAATGTTGTAGACAAATATTTATTGACATGAAGATATAGTCACCATACTTTTATTTAGCTTCCCCTGAGATCCAGACTTGTATATTCAACTCACTACTGAACATTTCCACTCGGTTGTCTATTGGGTATCTCAAACCTAACATGTCCCAAGGAAAAAACATCTTGATTCTCAGCATACATGCCCCAATCAGCTTCTCCACACTCTTCGCTACCTTAGTAAATAGTACTACCGTTCACTCATTTGTTCAGGCCCAAATTGAAGACATGCTTCGATGACTCCCTTCTTTCTCTAAAACCTCACCGATCCATCAGTAAATCTTGTTGGTGCTACTCTCAAAATATATCACTTGTCACCACCTCCACTGCCACCATCCTAACAAAGTCACCTAGGATATTGCCTACAAGACTGCAAAGCCTTCTATCTGTTCTCCTTGCTTCCATTGCAGTCACTTCACACAACAACCAGAATATTATTTTCAAAAGAAATCAATGTCATTACTCCACAGAAAACACTCGTGCCTTCCCATTACATTCTGAATAAACTCTAGATTCCTAATCTTAAATCTCTCATGA
The DNA here is from genome assembly GCA_007922815.1 of Macrotus californicus. NCBI lineage: Eukaryota > Metazoa > Chordata > Mammalia > Chiroptera > Phyllostomidae > Macrotus > Macrotus californicus. Next base: position 2,516 of record VMDR010030108.1, read on the forward strand.
TCTAGCCTGTACTTCTCTCAAAAATTTCATTTTTAAAAAATATATTTTATTGATTATGCTATTACAGTTGTCCCAATTTCTCCCCCTTTGCCCCCCTCCAATCGGTATCCCCCTTCCCTCCAGCAATTACCCCCCTTAGTTCATGTCCAAGGGCTGTGCATATAAGTTCCTTGGTTTCTCCATTTCCTATACTATTCTTAACATCCCCCTGTCTATTTTGTACCTACCAATTATGCTTAATCCCTGCACCTTTTCCCCCATTGTCCCCTTTCCCCCTCCCAGTTGATAACCCTCCATGTGATCTCCATATCTTCAATTCTGTTCCTGTTCTGGTTGTTTGCTTAGTTTGCTTTTTTTTAGATTCAGTTGTTGATAGTTGTGAATTTGTTGCCATTTTAATGTTCATAATTTTGACCTTCTTCTTTTTCTTAAAAAACTCCCTTTAACATTTCAGATAATAATGGCTTGGTGATGAACTCCTTTAGCTTTACCTTTTCTGGGATCACCTTATCTGCCCTTTCATTCTAAATGACAGCTTTGCTGGATAGAGTCATCTAAGTTGTAGGTCTTTGCCTTTCATCACTTTGAATACTTCTTGCCTGCACATTTGCTTTGAGAAATCAGCTGACAGTCTTATAGGAACTCCTTGGTAGCTAACTCTCTCCTTTTCTCTTGCCACTTTTAAGATTCTCTCTTTATCTTTAACCTTTGGTATGTTAATTATAATGTGTCTTGGTGTGGTCCTCTTTGGATCAAACTTATTCGGGATTCTCTGTACTTCCTGGATTTGTATGTCTATTTTCTTCACCAAATTAGGGAAGTTTTCTTTCATTATTTTTTCAAATAAGTTTTTAATTTCTTGCTCTTCCTCTTCTTCTGGCATCCATAAGATTCAGATGTTGGTATGTTTGGAGATGTTCCAGAGGTACCTTATACTATCCTCATTGTTCTGAATTCTTTTTTCTTCTTCCTGTTCTGGTTGAATGCTTGTTTCTTCCCTATGTTCCACATGATTGATTTGAATCCCAGCTTCATCCCCTCCACTGTTGGTTCCCTGTAGATTTTTCTTTATTTCATTTAGTATAACCTTCATTTCTTCCTGGATCTTTTTTATTTTGTTGCCATACTCAATGAGTTCTTTGAGCAACCTGATGACCACTGTTTTGAACTCTGCATCTGGTAGGTTGGTTATTTCTGTTTTATTTAGTCCTTTTTCTGGGGTTTTGTTATCTTCCTTCATTTGGGCCATATTTCTTTGCCTCCTCAATTTGTCAGCCTCCCTGTGTTTGGTTCTGAGTATTATATAGAGCTGCTTTGACTCCCTGTCTCAGGAGCGTGGCGTATTGTAAAAAAAAGTCACCCATCTGGATGAATGTGGCTTCTTTCAATCCTTGATTGTTGGACTTCCATACAGCTCAATTTTATGATAGTTCTGGGTGTTATCTGCTTTGAGATCTAGTTGTAATTATTTCTGTGGTTGCACGAGGAGGTGAAGCAGGTTTACCTACACCTCCATCTTGACCAAGAGTCCTCAAAAATTTCATCTTTGCGGCACTCTGCCCATCATTTTCTAAAAATGCCAAGCATGTTCCCATCTCAAGGATTTTTCACTTGCTAATCCCCCACTCCATTGAATACCCAGATCCCCAGCTCTTTGCATAACCTTTTCTTCCCTTCATTCAGCTCTTTACTTAAATGTTACCATCCTCAAAGGGACTTTATTGAACAACTCATATAAAATTACCACCTGCCATTCTATCTACTTACTCTGCTTTATTGTTTTCTTGTACTTATCAATCCCAGACATTACTTATTATCTACCTTCCCCATTAGAATATAAGCTCCCTAAAGCAGGGACTTCAAGTATCTTGCTTGCTACTGTATCTCCAGAATCCAGTAGACTATGTGAATACATAGTGGGCATACCATAAACATTTGTTGAATGAATAAATAAATAGGATGTTAGGTGAAAAGAGCAGAATACACAGTATTTTCAAAATTATTTTATTTTGATAAAATTAAACAAAATGAAATATAAAAGTCAATGCGCACACAACCCATAGAGCCAATCCTCATTATTCCTGAATTCAATGCATGCAAATTTACCTACTAACTAACATTTATTTCTTATCCCAAAATCAACACTTGCAGCACATTTGTAGTCATTCAGGAAAACGCATGAGAATCCACAGAATGGCAAAACATCTGAGTCCTCTCATGCACACATTCACAACTGAGGTCAAACTAGGCAATACTCTACCTTCTTGTTTCAGCTCTCATACTATAAACAAGTGGCCTTTTGGTGGTTTATTTAGTGTCACATTACTCACATTTTTGTGTTTTTGGTTGGTGGATTTACTTGTTTAAAATGAAGTGCTGAAGCGCTGCCCTGGCTGGTATAGCTCAATGAATTTAGCGTGGGCCTGAGAACCAAAGGGTTGCCGGTTCAATTCCCAGTCAGGGCACATGCCTGGGTTGCAGACCAGGTCCCCAGTAGGGGATGCATGAGAGGCAACCACACATTGACATTTCTCTCCCTCTCTTTCTCCTACCCTTCCCCTCTCTCTAAAAATAAATAAATAAAATCTTCTTTAAAATTTTTCAAAAAAAAATGTGCTGAGGTGCTTTCTAGTGTTTCTAAGTTCAAGAAGGCTATGATGTGCCTTCTGAAGAAAATACATGTGTTAGAGAAGTCTGTTCAGTCATAAGTTATAGTGCTTTCGCCATGAGTTCAATGTTGATAAAGTAATAATATATATAATATAAAATGTCTTTAAACAAAACCAAATTAAAGTGAGGTTATGTGTTGATGAGCTAACAAAAATATAATCAAAGACTAACAGAAACCTGATGTTCATGAGGACTTCTCGTTAACATGGTGGCATAGGTAAAACAGCTCACCTCCTCACACAACCACATCAAAATCACAACTAAACTCTAGAACAACCATCATTCAGAATTGACAGAAGTTGAGTTGAATGGAAGTCTGACAACCATGGAATTAAAGAAACCAATATATCCATACTAGTAGGAGGGGTGGAACCACAGAATGGGCTAGTCCTACTACCAAATATGGTACATAAAAATTCAGGAGGGATATCTCAGGAGCAAGGAGTCCCAGCACCACACCAGGCCCCCCAGCACACGGTACCAGTGCCAGGAAGATAAGTCCCTAACTTCTGGCTGCAAAAACCAGCAGGGACTGAGTTGGTGGAAGAAACTTCCGGAGTCCCAAGCAGTTCCTCTTAAAGAACCCACACACAAACTTAGTCAGACACACTCCAAGTTCCAGCACTGTAGCAGCAGCTTGAAAGGCACCAGTGGCATAGAGGAAGGAACTGAAGTGGCTGGCATCAAGATGAAAGCCAGGGGACAGCTTTCATCAAGACAGAAAGGTGAGCGGAGCTGCAGATGCAGCAGGGGTGGCATATTTGAGACTCCATCAACATGGCTAACATAGTTTGTCCCACCCCTGGAAATCCTCTGAGGCTCTGTTCCACTCAACTTACAGCTGTTAACAGTAACTTTTCTATGTGAGGGGCTGGTCTTGGCTCATGCTTCACAACTTCCTAATTCCCATCAAACAATCTAGAGCTAGCTTCGGTGAGTCCCTAGCCCCCATACCTCTTGCTAAGTGGTCCCAGGCATGGCACTAGCAACAGCCAGCCTGGAACACAACTTAGCTTCACCTGGGAATCTCTGAGCCTAGCACAAGTAGTAGCCATCTGAGATTGCTCTAGAGCCCAGGCAGGTGGCCCCATGCAAAACAAAGCTGGGAGCTAACCTTGGCTTGCAACACATGAGAAACCCCAGGGCCTCTTACCCACTAGAAAGCTGCAGACCATGTTGAAGCACTACCACCCTGCCCTGCACAGCTGCTTTCTACAGAGGTGGAAGTTGGTGGCCAATGGTCACAACCAATTCTTGCAGCTGACTGACCTGGGGTAATCCTTCCCACTGACCTACTAACAGCAACCAAAGGTCAACTACAACAGGAGGGTGTACTCACTCCACACAAAGGGCACATCTCAAGTACCCAGATTAGGTGATAGGGGAGGCTGTGCCACTGGACCATAAGGGTCACGTAGTACATTAGGCCATGCTACCAAGACACAGAGTCATAGCAGCTCTACCTAATACATAGAAACAAACACAGGGAGGCTAACAAAGTAGGAGACAAAGAAACATGGCCCAAATGAAAGAACAGAACACAACTCCAGAAAAAGAACTAAACAAAATGGAGATAAGTAATCTATCACATGCAGAGTTTAAAACACTGGTTATAAGGATGCTCAAGGAACTTAGTGAGGACCTCCACAGCATTAAAAAGATCCAGTCATAAATGAAGGATTTACTTTCAATTCGAGTTCTGGCCAAGATGGAGGCATAGTAGAAACCCTCTGCTTCCTCGCACAACCAAAAGGAGGATAACAACCAATCTAAAATCAATAAACAACCAAGAGTACCAGAAAATCAAACTGCATGACAACCAAAGAATTAAAGACACAGTCAACCAGAACAACCACACTGGTAAGGCAGCATGGAGAGAACCCATGGCGAGGAAGCAGACAATGCAGGCAGGGCTTACTGAACAGGAAACTGAGACTCAGGGCTGACTGTGGACTATGGCAGGGGTTGCCACAGTGGGAGAAACTCCCAGTCTCCCACAAGAGTTCATTGGAAAGTGGGGCTAGAGCCGAGCAGGTGACCTGCATAGTTCCCTCTCTGGTCCCTCCCCCACAGACATCTCTGCAGCACAGCAAAGAGGGTTGCCCTGCCCTGCTGAATACCTAAGGCCCCACCCCCTTACAACTTAACAGGTGCACCAAGACAAAGAAGTATGGTCCAAATGAAAGAACAGAGGAAAACTTCAGAAAGAGAGCTAAGCGATGAGGAGTTAGCCAATCTATCTGATGGAGAATTTAAAGCCCTGGTAATCAAAATGCTCACAGAACTGATTGAGCTTGGTCGAAAAATGAAAGAACAAATGAAAGATACCCAAAACGAAATAAAGCAAAATATTCAGGGAACCAACACTGACAGGAAGGAAACCAGGACTCAAAGCAACACTTTGGAACAAAAGGAAGATATAAACATCCAACTGGAACAGAATGAAGAAACAAGAATTCAAAAAAATGAAGAGAGACTTATAAACCTCTGGGACAACTTGAAACGTTCCAATATCCGAATTATAGAGGTGCCAGGAGGAGAAGAAGAAGAGCAAGAAATTGAAAATTTATTTGAACAAATAATGAAGGAAAGCTTCCCCAATCTAGTGAAGGAAACAGACTTCCAGGAAGTCCAAGAAGCTCAGAGAGTCCCAAAGAAGTTGGACCCAAGGAGGAACACACCAAGACACATCATCATTAAGTTACCCAAGATTAAAGATAAAGAGAGAATCTTAATAGCAGCAAGAGGAAAGGAGAGAGTTACCTACAAAGGAGTTCCCATAAGGCTATTAGGTGATTTCTCAAAAGAAACCTTGCAGGCAAGAAGGGGCTGGAAAGAAGTATTTGAAGTCATGAAACGCAAGGACCTACATCCAAGATTACTCTATCCAGCAAAGCTATCATTTAGAATGGAAGAGCAGATAAAGTGCTTCCCAGATAAGGTCAAGGTAAAGGAGTTCATCATCAACAAGCCTTTATTATATGAAATATTAAAGGGACTTATCTAAGAAAAAGAAGATAAAAACTATGAACAGTAAAATGACAACAAACTCTCACAACTATCAACAAATGAACCTAAAAAAAGAAAAGAAAAACAACAAAAACAAAAACTAAGCAAACAATTAGAACAGGAACAGAATCAGAGAAATGGACATCACATGGAGGGTTTTGAGTGAGGGGGGGAGTTTTGGGAGGAAGAGGTACAGGGAAGAAGAAGCATCATTGGTAAGCATAAAATAGGGAGAGGTAAAAAATGGTATAGAAACAGGGAATTCAAAGAACTTATATGTACAACCCATGGACATGAACTAAGGTATAGAGTACCGATCTGCTTGGTAAATGTAGCTCATCTCTGTCTGAAAGCAGACAAGTATGTGTCGGCACACAGGAGCCAAACCCACAGATCAGTTCTCCCATGGGGCATCAGGCCTGCATTGTATCTAGGCTGCTTTGAGGCTTGCTTTTGCTAAAACTCCCTCACCCTGAAATGAGGCAGCAAATGTTTACTGCAGTCTGTGCTAAATCTCCCAAGGATGGAGTGTAACCAGTTCAACCACCTTTCCCCTTTGTATTTGCAAATGTCCTTTTTCTGTGAAGTAATTAGCAACATTCTTTCCTTTGTCATCTATAAAAGGTAACCACCTAAAGTGAACCTGTGCATAGTAAATAAGGACCATCCTTGATGTAATGTACCTAGAGTATCAGTAAAAGCCTGACAAGACAAGGGTCAGGGCTCACTCTCTGGCCCCCTTTCTCACTTAGAGAGCAGCCATGCCATCCCTTTTTCTCCACAGGACTTCTGTAGTCCATGTGAATTTGTTCGTTGTTCATCGCAGCCATAACACACACAGCCACAACACAAGAACCCTGCAGGCTGAAGTTCACATCACTAAGGGTGGGAGAATGCTGGAGGGTTGGGGGATGCAGGGTAGAGGGGGGATAAAGGGAAAAATTGGGAAAACTGTAATAGCATAATCAATAAAATATACTTAAAAAAGAAATGAAGGATTCACTAATTGAAATAAAGAATAACTTACAGAGAAACAACAGTAGAGTGACTAAAGCTGAGAATCAAATCAATGATTTGGAACATAAGAAGCAAGAAACAACCAATCAGAACAATAAGAAAAAAGAATCCAAAACAATGAGGATAGTGTAAGCAGCCTCTGGGTCAACTTCAAGAGGTCCCGCATTCATATCATAGGGGTGCCAGAAGGAGAAAAGAGCAAGAAATTGGAAATCTATCTGAAAAAATAATGAAAGAAAATTTCCCTAATTTGGTGAAGGAAATAGACATGCAAGTCCAGGAAGCACAGAGAGTCCCAAACAACATGGATACAAAGAGGCCCACTCCAAGACACATCATAATTAAAATGCCAAAGGTTAAAGGTAAAGAGAGAATTTTAAAAGCAGCAAGAGAAAAGTAGTTACCTACAGGAGAGTTCCCATAAGACTCTGAGCTGACTTCTCAAAAGAAACTTTGCAGGCTGGAAGGGATTGGCAAAAAATATTCAAAGTCATGAAAAGCAGAGACCTACAACCAAGATTGCTCTACCCAGCAAAGATACTATTTAGAATTGAGCAGATAATGTCCCAGACAAGAAAAAACTAAAGGGGTTCATCATCACCAAACCATTATTAGATGAAATGTTAAAGGGACTTATTTCAGAAAAAGATCAAAATTATGAACAATAAAGTGGCAATAAATACATATCTGTCTACAATTGAATCTAAAAATAAACTAAGCAAACAAGAAGAACAGAGACAACAAACAGAAGAATCATGGTTATGGAAAGTGTTTTGATAGTTGCCAGATGGGAGTGGGTTATAGGGGAATGGGTGAAGAGGTGAGGGGATTAAGTACAAATAGGTTGTTACAAAATAGCCAGAGGGCATAATAAAAGTATAGTATAAGAAACGGAGTAGCCAAAGAATTTAAATGCATGACCCATGGACATGAACAATGGTGTGGATGGCCTGAGGGAGTGGAGGGTGCTGGGTGGAGGAGGGCAAAGGTGAAAAATTGGGACAACTGTAACAGCACAATCAATAAAATATAATAGAGGAGGACGTTCAGCAGACTAGGCATCCGTGGACTCCCTCTCCTGAGTCCTTGATACCACCACCGCCAAGATGTTGCAGAACCCATCAACAATGTTAAGGCTCTGGTTACACATGACTAAGTCCCTGTCCCTATGAAGTATACACTACAATGGGGGTGACAGGGCTCAGAAGTGCAGGTTGCTGATGAAATATGTGTATGTAGCACTTTTTATGACATGAAAGTTAGGAAGTGTTCCACACCAGAAGAAATCAAGAAAGGAAAGAAGGCTGTCATTTTTTGCCTCAAGGTAGACAAAAAGTGCATCATTGTAGAAGGCAAAGAGATCTTGGTTGGAGATGTTGGTGTAACTATAACTAATCCTTTCAAGCATTTTGTCTCAATGCTTCCTGAGAAAGACTGTTGTTATGCTTTGTATGAAGCTAGCTTTGAAAGTAAGGAATCCAGAAAAGAGTTGTTGTTGTTGTTTGTGGGCACCAGTGCTAGCACCTCTGAAAAGCAAGTTGATTGCAAGCTCCAAGGGGGCAATCAAAAAGAAATTTCAAGGCATAAAACACAAATGTCAAGGTAATGGGCCAGAAGACCTCAATCAAGCTTGAATTTCTAAAAAGCTAGGTGGATCCTTAATTGTAGCTTTTGAAGGACACCTTGTGCAGATCATCGTTCAGTGCCACACAGCAAATGCTTCCATGTTTAAGGTTATCTTCTTGCTATGTAAGTAAAGCAAATGTAGTTAGGCCATGGTCTCACTGAGGGGGAGTTATCTTGTCATCTGTTAAAGTAAATTAAATATTCTATAAACATGTGCAAGCGGTCCTAAGTAAATTTAAAATCTAAAGTTTTATTGGTGTGAAATTAAATCCTTATTGGCCAAATGCCTGTCTTAATGAGCTGGCTTGTAAAGATTTCTGCTGAGCTCATGATTTCTAGTAATGCAGCTCACAAAACAGTACAAAGTCATGTGAAGAGAATTATTGCATCTTTGTTAGCCTCAGCAACCACTTTGTTTCTTTAGTTTAGAGAATTGGTCATTATCTGGTAATAATATTTGCTCAAATTTTCTATTCTCCCTTGAGCTAAACTGAATAATGGAAAATAACTCTCACAACATAACACTAACTACAGTAAGATTAAATTAGATAGTCTTTTAATTCTATGACATGTGTAATGAAGACTGTCTCAGAACTGTGTACACTATATTCAGCACTGGGCTTGCAAAGCACTGTTTCAAGCATGTAATTGGAGTACAGGAAGCAACTCCTCACACCTGTGGTAAGCTCCACTTCCTAGTCGGGAGACTCTCCTGAGAGTGACCTTGCATCTTTACAATCTTGGTATGTCCTCAGGAGAATGTGTAGTATCTTGTAACAACCAATTATAATGCAAATTAGGGCTCCATTGTACTACACTTTGTTAATGAAAATGATAAAACAGCATATTGATAAGCTGGGACACATGTGATAGCTTTAATTGTGTCTTCTTCAGAACTTTGTTGCTTCCGGCACAATTAAGGTGTGGAAGAACATTAAGTATATGTTTACTCTGGGGCCTGGGAGAGCTTCTTAACATCCTAGAGCAATGTGTCAGTTGTATGTGAAATGACAAATGATGATACCCACAGAAAGCCCGACCTGATGACACTTGGAAGCGATTGTCTTTAACACCACAGGCACAACACTTTGAACAATACAGAGATGCAAAACAGTTGAACTTAGAAATAGCTGTATTGGCTTTATGTAATAAGGGAAGCTTTTTAACTTAAAAAAAATTAAATTAAAAAAGAAAGACTAATTGAAACCTAATCCATTATTTCTCCTAGGAGCAATGATTCAGTATTCATTCATTGTGTTTGCAGCAACATTACTGAATATACTACCACAAATAATGAGTGTAGTGTGTGTGTGTCCACATTAAAAGGTCAGAGATTATATACCATTATATCGTGGTGTTATTATAGTTAATGTTAATATAATCTTTGGTGAAAGAATTATAGGGTAGTTAGGGTTGTTTTTTCTTATTTGTGTTTTCTATTTTTTTACAATAAAAATATGTTTCTTATATAAAAAAATTAGTCACTTATATTTCAAAATAAGAACTATATTAATAAGCATTCTCAGGTGACCAAAGGAATATAAAGTAAAAACAGCATATGAACAGTGATTTTTTTCACTGATTAAGAGCATAAATCTATAGCTCTCCTCTTAACTTCTTAACCTGGATCTTCTAAATGAAACCTCCTGT
>VMDR010030109.1:0-12496 GCA_007922815.1 Macrotus californicus
TATTGATCCCATTTTATATAAAACTGATAGAAAACACAGTTTATTGTATATTGTTTATTGAGCCCACTTTGCAGTTTATAAAGGGTCAACTTTTATGAAGTTTCTGTATGTATTTAAAATAATGTGAATCCTCTAATTTGATGGTTCAGACTTCTATAATTACCCATTATTTAGAATTGGCTAATTGTATAGTTCAGTTACACAAGGTCTGTCCAGAAGGTATCCAGCCATAAAATATGAAAAATACAGAGATTGATTGAAGAAGATACAAGACAGAAGAAACATTATACATAGGACAATGATGCCTCAGTCCCCTTCAAAGTAGACACCTTGGGACCTCACACAGTTCTCCTAATCACCATCAGCTGCCTTGTTGTATTTTCCTGAATCTCATTGATGGTCTGAAATCTCTTCCCTTTCAAAGGTGCAAAAAAATGAAACTAGGTCATCTTTCCTCATATAAAGGAATAAACTAAAAATGGATTAAAGACTTCAACGTTAGACTCAAAACCATAGAAATCATAGAAGAAAACATAGGCAGTAAATATTGGACATTTGGCATAGCAATATTGTTTCTGATATACCTCCTCAGACAAGGGAAACAAAAGAAAAAATAAACAAATGGGACCACATCAAACTAAAAAGTTTCTGCACAGCAAAGGAAACTATCAATAAAATTAAATGACAACTCACTGAATGGAAGAATATATTCACCAATACATCTGGTAAGGGATTAATATCCAAATTTATAAAGAGCTTACAAAGCTCAATACCAAAAAAAAACAGTCTAATTTAAAAATGGGCAAAGGACCTGAACAGACACTTCTTCAAAGAGAACATACTGATGGTCAACAGACAGATGAAAAGATGCTCAATGTCACTAAGAAGAGAAATGCAAACTAGAACCACAATGAGCTATCACCCCACTCCTGTCAGAACGGCTACAATCAATAAATCAACAAACAGGTGCTGTAGAGGCTGTGGAGAAAGGGGAACCCTCGTGCACTGCTGGTGGGAATGCACACTGGTGCAGCCTCTGTGGAAAGCAGTATGGAGATACCTCAAAAAATTAAAAATGAAACTGCCTTATTCTACTTTTGGTAATTTATCTCAAAAAAAAAAAACGTGAAACACTAATTCGAAAGAATATATGCACGCCTGTGTTCATTGCAGTGTTATTTACAATAGCCAGGATTTGGAAGCAGTCCAAGTGCCCATTATAGATGAGTGGATAAAAAAGCAGTGGTACATTTATACAATGGAATATTGCTTGGCTATAAAAAAGAAGGAAATCTTACCCTTTGTGACAGCATGGATGGACCTGGAGAGCATTATGCTCAGTGAAATAAGCCAGTCAGAGAAAGACAAATACCATGTGATTTCACTCTCAGGTGGAATCTAATGAACAAAAGGAATTTACAAACAAAATAGAGACAGACTCATAGTTCGAGAGCAGGCTGACAGCTGTTGGGGAGGGGGTGGGGGACTCGCTGGGGCAGAGGTAGAAGCATTGAACAAAAAAGAAAAAAATAGAAAAAACTCATGGACATAGACAACAGTGTGGTGATCACCAGGTCAAGGAGGTTGGAAGGAGGTGGAGGAGGGTACAGGGATGATGGTGGTGGACGGAGACTGGACTTGGGGTGGTGAGCACACAGTACAGTGTACAACTGACGTGTTGTAAAATTGGGTGCCTGAAACCTGTATAATTTTGTTAACCAGAGTCACCCTGATAAATTCAATAAACAGGAAAAAAATATTGTATAGAATGTCCCTAAATTTAGATTTGCCTGATGTTTCCTATCAATTAGATTCAGGTTATACATTTTAAGAGGAAATACTATAGAGGTGATACTGTATTCCTTCTTTTACATTCAATACTATTTTCTACCAGTTACAGGTGTATAGCTTAGTGGTCAAACAATCATATACTCTACAGACTGCTCCCCCTGTTATCCGAAGCACCACTCGACATCACACCTACTCACTACAATATTGTCGACTATGTTCCCCAGGGTGTGATTTACATCGCCATAGCAACTTAGATAACTACGCATTTGTACTTCTTAATCCCTTCACCTTTTCCACTTATATTCTTCCAGACGGTACACAGTTTCTCTTTGTCCTGTTACTGGTGGTGGTAACTTTGCTAAAGGTGGGGTTCTCCAAGTTTGTCCACTCTAAAATTACTTTTTCCTTTCTAATTAACAAATTTTTGTTACTAAGTAAAGAGTACCTTCCTCATAAACTTTTCACCCATTAGTTTGAGCACCCATGGGTATTTGTTTTGTGACTGAATTATTAGTATGATGGCTGCCAAATGATGATTCTCAATTCCATTACTCCATCTGCATTTCTTAATTGGCCTCTCCATCTCGGTCTCTGTATCCTAACTCAGCCTACAAATACTGTCATGCCTAAAAATTCTAAGCTCAGCTTTGCTACTTGTTCAAGCTGTTATCAGATCTCCTTCCTTCCTTTTATTTTTTCCAACTAACTTTTCCCAAATGAACTACATTGCATTTCGTTTCCCTCCGGAACCACTCTCAGCCCTGTGAAATCTGACATCAGCCTTCATCACCCTGCTGAAACTGTCCTTTCAAAGGTCAATAATGGAGAGACAAATTGCCATCTCTATTTTTTTATTTTTTAGCTTCCATTCTCTCAGCTGCATCAAGGACTGTTGACCAACAAGTCTTTCTGGACAACAGTCGTCCTGATTCTTCTAGCCGTGTGGTCACTCCTTGCATCTCTGCTATTCTAGCTCCTTCCATTTCCTAAACCTAGATTTGACACAAGGATGAGTGTAGCTTTTGCTCTTCCCTCTGTGGATTTTTTTTAAAAAAGCTTAAAATAGTTAAAAGCCAGCAATGTCCATCACAACACAAATAAAATCCGAATGCTTGACTTGCTTTCCACAGCTCTCCATCTACTGTGCCCATCTTCCTTTTCCAACATTATGACAACTTAGCCTCTTTTCATACCTTGTCCTAGTCAAAGTGAACTATTTTTAATTCCTAAGTATTTCCTGAACTTTTATTCTCTAAGCTCAGTTTTCACTTCATATACCTATGAACAGCTTAAAATTTTTGTCATGTGTTTAAAATGATTTTCTTCAATGTAAATGCTCAAGTCCTATATATCATTCAATAATAATAATAACTTGACTATTATTAACACATGTCAGGGACTGTCCTAAGCACTGTGTACTTATTAATTCATTTAGTCCCCAAGACAACCCATGCCGCAGCTGAAATACCGCCTCCTCTATGAATTCTCCTGTGTACTGAGGAAGATACTGTTTTTCCATTCTGAAATCTCAAATCTCAAAGGGTTATATTTTTACAGCACTAGATGCTTTGTCTCTTCTATTATATTTGTATCTTCTCTTTGCTTACTCAGCCATAAGGTTGTGAGGGCAGAAGTCTTGCTAAACCCTTATTTGCACACTTAAATCTTCTTAGCTTATCCTTCTTGTCAAAGCTTTGAAATCACCTGTCATAAGAAACCACCTGATTCTAAAATCCTCTACTGGACATTCTTCATCTGCACTCTTCACAGTTCTTTGCATGTCTTACCATCTTCTTCAATCTCTACTACAATGAACTATTTCTATGTGTCCTCAGGAGACAACTTCCTACTGAGGCAAGCACAAAATCTTATCCCTTTTCTTATCATTAGCACTGGTTACAATACATTGCAAAGTAGGTACTCAGTAAGTGTGGGATGAATAAGTGACCACCCCAAGCATGACTGTCTGATCTCCCGAGTCACAGGATATTGCAGCCTAGAAACTGAAAGGGGATAATAAGTGTTGGGGGAAACACATATTGTTGAGGATAAAATAGACAATTAAAGTTTTACCACACAATATAGTCCAAGACAATCAATTGTGAGGCTGAGTATGAACTTGTTAAATATAATGGAGGTCCCATTTCACCATTTACAAAAATTAATTCAAGATGGATCCTAGATTCAAATATAAAAGCTAAAGCCATAAAGCTTTTAAAAAGAAACATAAGAAAATCTTTATGTGAGGTGGGGCTTGGTATTCAAGTTTCTTAGAGAGGTCACAGAAAATGATAACTATTTTAAAAATCCAATAAATTTGATGTTATCATATTTTAAAAATGACTACTCATTAAGTGACATTCTTAATAGGTGAGCTATGCATTGGGAGAACACATTCGCAAAACATATCTGACAAAGTACTAATATGTCATATGAATAAATAACTCTCCTAACTAAATAATAAACAACCAAAAATAAGATACAAGGATGGCAAAAATCCTATGAAAAACTGCTCAACATCATCAGTTACTAGAAAAATGTCAATAAAAATTAAAATACCACTACATACTAACCAAAATAATTGAAATTAGAGAATCTAACAACAGATATTGTCATTGGAGGACCTGAAATTCTCTTATATTTTTGGTGGCAACGTAAAATAGCGTGACCACTTTGGAGAAGGTATAACAGTTTCTTATCAAAAATACCTATACATACGCCACAACCCTACAATGCCATTCCTAGATATTTACCTAAGGGAAATAAAAACATAAGTTCACCAAAAAAAAAAATTAAATACAGAAAGCAAACTAATAATGAACAAAAACAGGAAAAAGCTAAGTGTCCACCAATAAGAGGTTGGATAAGCAAAATATGGTATGCATAGTCAGTACTCTGAGCAATAAAAAACAATACTGACGTATCAGACATAGGTTAAATGAAAATACGTTATGCTGATTAAAAGATTTTAAAAAGACAACCTTCTGCGTGGTTTCATTCACATGAAATTTTGGAACGACAGGAAGGTCAGCAGGTGCCTCTCAGTAGATGGGAGCGGAGACTGAGCGGAAAGCATCACGTGAAAACGTTCTGACTGATGATAATTTCCTGTGTCTGGAACGGATCTGGATTATATACCTATGGGCATTTGTACAAAACCCAGCAAGTGCATACTAATAACTGTGTATTACATTGTATAGAAGTTGCTCATCAAAAGTAAAAACTAGGCAAGTGTGATATTAGTAAGTGTGATACTAGTGAGTATCAAAATCTAGTTAAGTATGCTAAAATATTTGAGAGGAAATATTTCTACAGTTTACTTCCCAGTGCATCCAAAATAAGTGAGATGAATAGGTACAGGGAAAATAGAGAGATGGGTACATATGTGTTTTAAAAAACATAGTAAAATGTTAATGGTGGGCACTGTGTGGGGCCTGTATGGGTGGGTGCTCAATGTCAAATTCAATTTTACTGTTAGGAAAAACAGTGGGGGACTGAAGCACCGTGTGGAGGGGGGGCTCTTGTTATCCAGCCCTAAGAATTGTTTCAAGTGTCTGCCGTAGGTTAACTATATGTATACGTACATGTGTGTATATTTATATATTTACATATGTGTTTATATATTAATATATAAAGATATATAAAAGATGAAGTACTGTTATATATAACTAATTTGTCTATTATATTGAATTAATAGTACTAAAAATTATATTCAGTAAATGATGGTTGGCTAATAAGGTGTCCAATTACTCATTTATTGCAAATGAAAGACAATTTTTCCAAACCGAACTTAGAATTGCTTGATTTGGAGATTGTGGAGAAGGGTAAAAATATAAGAAAAATAGTATGCACAAATTCTCAGCTTCTTTTATTGCAACAGTTTTAATCTCTTTGTAAACATCTTTGCTTCTTTTCTTTTACATGTATTAATACTTGAGTTTTTCTAAATGTCCACTTAAATTTAGACAGCAAATATATCCCTCAAACAAAAAGCTGGTCATTTATTTCTTAGAATTCCTCTCTTTTCTGTCTCCACTCCTACCATTTCCTTGCCCCTTCCCTGTAGCCTATTCAATTTCATCCAGTTGTCCCTTGTTTTTGAAGCGTTTTCTTTGTGTGAAGACTAAATCCCCATTTCCTCCTTTTTGATCTTCATTTAGTCTTGATTACAAACCTCACTGAATTATGGTATTACTTAGCTCCTTCCTCCACCCACTCACCTTTAGGAGACCAGTCACATCTTCTGCTTTCAAAAACTAATTTTGATGATGGCCCACTTGACATGATTGCTTTAACATGGGTTTTTAAAAATCTGTGTTCCTAGAGTAAGCAAACACGAAGAGAGGAAACCCAGGGATCCCTGAAAGTGTTGGTACTTTGGAGATTAGTTATATATATATATAAATACTCTAGAATAACGTTCGAGATGAGAGTTCTAAGATAAGTTAAAACTCTTCATTCTCTTCTTTCATAAGGAGATAGACCAGTGGCTGGCCAAACCAAATAACGGTAAGCATTTGTTCCTTTTTGATTTGCAAGTAATTCTCTAATTGGAAACATCTTTATGATTCAGAAAACAAAGCCCCATCAATGGAAGGATACCAGCTCTTCCCATCTTTGCAAGCCAAAGGCCCCTTCCTGAAAATCCCTTTCCTGAATCTGTTTAGAGAAGTTCTATAAACTGCAAAAGTGCCTGAACTGAAGTAATATGAAGTCTTTCCTCACTTTAACTACTATATAAAAACACAGTCGTAAATGTTGAAGCTAAACAGAGTGGCCATCTATTCCATTATTTTCTCAATAGCGTTCTGCAGCTCTTTCCTTCTACAGAATGTTATGTGGTGTGGCTTCCTTGGTTAAGAAAGGTGAAAGGCACTAGATTTAATCAAATTCAAGCCTTGAATAAACTAGGGTAAATTGTAGTGATTCTTTAAGGAGTAGCTCATCTTTTCTGCTGTTATTTTATTTGCAAAGAGGCAAAGTGATGAGCATCAGTTATGCATAGCACACACTAGGTCTGTCTTCTGATTCCAACATTAGGGCTATTATATATTTACAATATTATAGATATATATCCCATTAATTTAATAATTTAGCATTAAATATTATATCCAGAAATGTCTGTGAACTACATCCTGGTTATATGTCCAACATTCCCTTTTTCCTCTCTGTGACAGAGCGTATCACATAATTTATCTTTTAGAGTATTCTGGAGCTTATCTACCAAAACATGCACATTGTCAGAAAAAGGTTAACACAAAGAATATCAAAAAAAAAAAAAAATGTCCCACTTCCTGTTCTTTCTTCCAATAAAAACAAACAAACAAAAAAGCTCAAGTAAAGCAGCTCACAAAGTTCCTGCAAGTAAAAAAGACCCTTCTTTTACTAAAAATAACAATTTTGGTAAGTTAAGCCTTCAGAATAAAGGACAGACTGAAAAGTAACCGTTGGTCCAATTTCCCCTGTTCCACATCACACATCATAAGAAAAGTAATCTGGTTATCTCCTTAACAAGTAGCTGACGGAGAGACCACACCTGCACAAGGATGCACAGGCAAATCGCAAAAACAGTTGGCGGCATCCAGCTGGCAGAGGTTATTCCCAAGGAGCCCGAGGAGACAAAAGCCAAACCAATAAAACAGAAGGAGGAAGTGGCAAGGTTCTCTATTCCATATTTTTCAATTAATTATACAAGCAACAGAATTTCTCAAATTATTTTACTTCAGTAAGACATTTTCATAATCTAGACTATCATTTTATTCTGGCAAATAAACGTTACCAAAAAATATTAGCCCCCCAAAGATATCACTGATATCATAAACTCTTACTTAGTCTAATGCCCCACTTTAACTCCTGAAAGCCGCCTTCCAATGCTCATTCAGTGGCCCAAGCCCCACCGGTAAAGGAGCACAATATTTTTCCAAGGTGAGGTCCCTCCAGCTGGAGGTGAACAGAACATGACATGAGTGAATTTACATTCCTTCTGACCCTAAAATGATTCAGTAGCAGTTTCTACTGTTAGATGAAAAGTACATGTTGTGTCATGACAAAAAGCTAATTGAAAAAGCAGGAGAGGAGATGCAGCTATTTTTCCTGAGACTGTTTCTCTCTTTAGAAGAAAATCTATTGTTTAAGACCATATTGACTCCCGTGATCTAGTCCTGCAGGTGACCCACGAACACTGGGTTTTTGCTTAATCAACCAGGCTGATGAAGGCTTCTGCTCTGCTCTTCGATGACAAGGCGGTATGTGGCTTCAATCAAATTGCTGGTTGACTCTTCCATGGGCCTAAATCATACCCAGCAATGTAATCAAACCGGTTCGGCTAAATTATACACCATATATCAGTAAATGGCTTTTGTAGGTCACTAGCCTACACACAATCTGGCATAAAGTACAGCAGATAAAAAGAAATGTTTTAACATTTCCAAGAAACTCACATGCATTACTTAAGGTTTTAACTAATAAGAAACTATTAGAAGGAAAAAGAGAGACATGAAAGCCTCGCAAGGCTGTGTCCACCCCAAGCGTCATTAGCGGCGATCTGTAATCAGGCCCTCGCTCCAGTTACCGGGCGGCGCGGCCACCCTCCCAGAGGGAAGGCAGCCGGCCGCAGACCAAGAATGAGAAAACCAATTTGAAAAAAAAAAAAAAAAAAGAACCTGAATGATAACTGAGCCCAGATGGGGAAAAGAAAGGTTAATGCTGGAACTGGTCTTACTTAAAGGCCACCAGTAAATTTCAGCCACAGAAAAACTTGCCCAGACAGGGAAAACACTGTTGTCCGCCCGTAGTAAAAAGGGAAGTGAACTGACTCACGTGGACCCACCAGCGGGGTTTCTTCCCAATGTCAGTGGGACGGGAGGTCCATGAGCAGGAGTTCCAGGCCGTGCAGGGAAGAAGCAGCTGTTTCCTATTATTTGCGTATATTTGTCCGACGGGTAACTGTGGGCAGAGTGCCATGGGCACTGCTGTGCGGACCTCCCAAACGGCAAAGGCAGAGAGCACTGGCTTCCCCCTGCTGCCACCGGGAAGGGATCCGGGAGACATCTATCCAGAGGGACTCCAGCACAGCCAGGGCCTGTCGCACAGCCACTGGCGGGCAGCTCTATAAAAGAAGAAATAAATCGAGGGATGGCTTTTGAAACGTGCATTTGGAATTTGGGCTACAGACAATACCAGGAGGAACTGGACCTAACTATAAGTAAACATTGTTCCATCTTTAGAAAGCTTTTTAGTTACTGAACATAGTAAATGACCTGAGCTATGACTTGGGCAGACACGACCTAAACCACCAAATCCGTGGCTTGGCAGGGAGGATGGTAGAAGGAATAAAGACCCAAAACTCTCTGTCCCCTCTCACAGACAGCCCGCACCTCCTTTTTCATGCACCCATGGGGAAGTGGGGTGGGGGCAGAGCAGCCTCAAGGACATAGCACAAGGAAAGGCCAAGAATAGATCCGGAGGGGCAATGAAGGAGGGCCTGCTGCTCCTGCAGACTCTGTTCTCAACACGGCAGCACGAGCAAGCCTGGTTAAACCTACGTAAGGTGTGTGAGCCTCTCTTCTGCTAAAGCCCCTCCAATGACCTTCCACTGTGTCGAAAGGAAAGCTACAATGAATTTAGGCTTAAATTTAAAACCTGAAACCATAAAACTCCTAGAAGAAAACAGGCAGTAAAATCTTTTACATCCATCTTAGACTTGTATTTTTGGATATGTTTCTTCTGGCAGAGGCAACAAAAACGAAATAAACAAATGGGATTACCTGAAACTAAGTAACTTTTGTACAGTAAAGAAAGCATCGACAAGAAGGCAGGCAGACTACTGAATGCAAGAAGATATTTGCTAATGATAAATCCAATAAGGGATTCATAACCACAATATATAAAGTACTCATACAAAAAAAACAAACAATACAATTTAAAAATGGCGGGGAATCTGAATAGATATTTCTCAAAGACATATACAGATGGCCAACTGATACATGTAAAAATGCTTAACATCACTAATCGTTAGGGAAATGCAAGTCAAAACAAATCTGAGATCTCACTTCACACCTGTCAGAATGGCTAGCATCCAAAAGAAAATAACGAACAAGTGTTGGCGAGGACGTGGAGAAAAGGGAACCCTCTTGCCCTACTGGCAGGAATATAGAACCATTATAGAAAACGGTATGGAAATTCCTCAAAACTTAAAAATACAACTACTGTATGACTCAACATTTCTACCTCTGGGTATTTGTTACCTGAAGAAAATGAAAACAATAATCCAAAAAGATATATCCACCAGTGTTCACTGTAGCATTGTATACAATAGACGAAATATGGAAGCAACCGAGGTGTCCATCAATAGGTTAGTGAATAATGACGCTACATATACATACAATGGAACATTACTCAGCCATAAAAAAAGAATGAAACCTTGCCATCTGCAACAACATGGATGGACCCAGAGGGTCTTATGCCAAGTGAAATAAGTGAGACAGAAAAAGCCAAATACCATATGACCTCACTCACAGGTGGAACCTAAAAAAGAAATGAACAAAGCAGAAACAAACTCATAGACACAGAGCACAGACTGATGGTCACCAGGGGATGGGTCAAAAAGGTGAAGGGGATACAGTCAATAAAGTTTGCACGTGACTGAAAATCACTAGAATTAGCGCAGTGAGCTCATGGTGAGGGATATAAATGCCAAATCACCATAGTGACCCTGGAAATGAATATAATATTGTACACCAACAACATTTACATTTTAAAAAATTTAATAAATAAAGTGGCACTGCTGTAAGAATAGACTAACCTTAGCTGAAAGCAGTGGGAAAATTTGTAACAGATAATTGCTTCAATAATGTGTTCTCTGTGAAACTTTCACCAACCTCCACACACAAATTTTTCTCCTCTTCTGTGTTCTTCTATCATTTTGTATTTGTACAGTTCATATAAAATTCTCAATATTCAATCATTTTGACCATGAAAAAATATAAATTTATATATCTATTTCACTGCTTCATGCTTGGCTATTGCAATTGCTCTTTTGTATGCCTGTCTCCGACTGTGATTTCCTTAAAATCAGAAAACTTTTTTTGTTTATCCATGTATCTCTAGGACCTAGGTAGTGCCTAGGCCATTATAAAAGCATTAAAAATGTAATTATTTAAAAAATTTTTTCAAATATTAAAAAAAGTGTGTGGCTTTAGCACATGAGCATACCATTTCATAATATGTGCAAATATCTCCTACGGATGAAGATCAACACTGAACTGAAGTCGGTCTTGAACAGTTTCATTCTAGATTAAACATCTGATAGAAATAAAATTACGGCGGGAAATCAGGGAAACCACACCAGTAAAAGGAGATCTCAGCTTTTCACCTGAAACCAGGTGCCACCATATCTGGGAAACGCAGCCCTACTCACATACCCCACGTGACAAAGGTTTTATCTGTGAATTTCAGATTTTCAATTAAAATAGAAGTTTACTATTAAGAATATTAGGAGTTATTGACAAAATGTATAATTAATTTGGATGTTTGAAAGTGTACATCATCACCACAGCTATATCTTTTATTTGGAAAAACATAAACCCCGTAACCATTCCTACTAAAGAAAGGAATTTAAACCTCAAAAACCTAATTGTATTTAAGCAATATTAAGGAAAGGAATTTTGACTTAACAAACACGAAGATAATAAAACTTAATTTTATAGAGTATGTTTGGCCTTGAATCTTACGTCAAACAAAATGAAAAACTTAGTAAGATATTGCAATAAAATCTACAAGATTATAGACAAACATTTTGGCAAGAAACAGCTGTGCATGTTTGGTTAGGCAACACCAAAGTAATAGCAAAATGGTATCCTTATGGCTACCAACCAACCCCAATTAAATATTAGTTTAAAGTCTGTCTTTTAAGTTAAAACAAAATTTTCTTAAGTTAATGGAAGCTCTCCAGACCAAATTCTCATTCATTCGCCTTCATGTAACCAGTCAGAGCCGTTAGCCAAAATGTGTTACAAAAACCTAAATGACAGTGTAAGGGAACTTACAAAAATGTTTCAAGTAAGACTGTCATTGACAGTGGTTAGTTTTTCCTTCGATAACAGAAACCTAGGAAATAATTTCCTTCAGATATAAAACTGGTGGTGATTTAATCATTATCATCATCCCAGGAATTCACAAATTGTACTAAATGAATTAGCTTGTTAAAGATGCGTTCAGAAAAGAATTTGAATTTTCTGAACCCAAACCTGGATCATAGATTCCTGCAAATATCTGTATACTGGTATGTTACATGATATAACAAAATGTCTACCTCCTTTTATCCTTCATCTTGATTTTTTTTAAAAAAAGGAGAGGATCTTAGAAGAGTTATTTATGGATCCCCACCTAAAATATGTGATGTCTGTGGAAGGACCAATAATGAATCTGTAAGTGAAATAAATTGCCAGTGTAGAGATGACACCATATTGCCTGGAACACCATCTTGTTGGCCATCCCCTCTAGTCTGCAAAGTTCTAGAATTAGTTACAGGCTCCAATAAGAGGAGAGAGAGAGAAAAAAAAATACACGCTGGGACGCTGGGTCACACAGATTCACAAGGCCACCCGCTACGACTCCAAAATCTTTGGCTGGAGAAACTAACTTTCTTTATGCTGTGCCCAATGCAATGCCACAGACGTGACAATGTTTCATGGGGGCTTCAGGA
>VMDR010030110.1:0-12507 GCA_007922815.1 Macrotus californicus
CAAAGTATTCCCCATGCTATTTCCAGTGCCCACCTGGCACCACACACGATTACTACAATATTATTGACTGTATTTCCTATGCTGTACTTCACATCCCCGTGACTCTTTTGTAACTACAAATCCGTACTCCTCAACCCCTTCACCTTTTTACCCAGTCCCCAACCCCTCCCCTTTAGCAAGCATCCGGTACTGTCCAACACCACGTTCTCAGTGGGAGGTCTTTTCTTGCCTAGCCCATTTGTGGGGTAGGGTACCATTAACGCTAAGCTGAGAGCCCAGAAAAACACAGGCGAAGGTTGTGCCTCCCAGGCTTGCACTGTTTTAGGAGGGATCTTTTGATCAACCCCTGGAGTACAGTAGGGAAGGAAATAGGATTAAGCAAAGAAGATGAACTGTGATGTAGTACCAAAAGAGGCCTCAGTTGACCCATAGGGAGTTCTGAAGACAGGATGATCCTTCAGAGTTATGCTGAGTTGGGGCAGAGAGGCTGAGCCTTAGCCATCAGTGACAATCAGTCATTGCACTTGGGCAAACCCAGAAAGGCAGTGTGACCTTTGGTGAGGTGGCTCCATTCAGCCTATGCAATCAAGTGGAGGCTGACAGCCGAGCACTTTCTGCTGGCAGCACTCCCAGTAGCTGGGGGAAGTAAGTCCTTTATTCCTGAAGGGAAATAGCTGGGTGGAACTTCACCATATCCACCACAGTCCAGCCCCTGTGCTGCTTGGAGCTACTTATTTGTTTAAGGCCTGGAAGCAGCTCCTTCAGAATTTCAGTGAGCCTCTCTTCCTGGGAGAATCTTAGAGGAGGAAGATAAATGGGAAAAACTATAGCCCTCAACACTGCTGCTGGTCTTGATCTATAAATGATACTCATTATTACCTGAATTTACCATTCATTCTAGATATCTCTCACATTCAGCTGGCATGCTTGCTAATCTCTACAACTCGTCTCTCATAACACAGATCCTCATCCAGAAGTCTCTATGCCCTCTCATGCCACGTCTCCTTGAAATAAGTCATCTAAGAGCACTGAGCAGCCACAGCTTATTGTTCAAGTGAACTCTGTGTCCCTTGGTGAAATATCCTCTTTTGCAAACCAAAATTTCTAAACCCTCAGGGTCCAGAGTTATTGAGATGAAAATTCCATAAGTAGATTATTAAGAACGACCCTTGATTTTTAGACCCAGGTGTTCTACCTATTGGGGATCAAATAAAGGTATTGATTTCTTAGAAGATGGCAACCCAAACTCACAGGGTATTACCTCCAAACTGACACTTCATCTGTGCTTCCAATAGCCTGTTCCGTCAATAAACATTCCCATCATTCTATCATACCAGCAGTATGATAGCACCTGACTGGCATAGGGAATCCATGATCATATGCGCATTGCTGAATCTCCTTTGAAGTACAGTCTCACACCTTTAGAGCAAACATTCTGTGAGCCTTACAATACCGGGGCCAGCTGAGGCCCTGCAGACAGGAAAAGCAAACCCAAACCTACAACATATGTCTATTACCATCAGTACAGACCTCTGGCTCTGGCCCTTCTGTGGTAGAAGGGGCCCAATGTAGTCAATTTGATACCAATTGACTGATTAATCTTCAAGGGTTCGGGATTCAATGTTGGTTTCTGCTGAAGGCACAGTGAGTGTTCAGGAGCTTCATTAATTGAGATCAATGTCATATCATGTGGGAGATAGCCAACATAAAATATCCAAATCAATAAAGTTATTGGTGAAATTTTTAAAATGTGTCTTTTATTTTATGGAAAAAAGTAAACAAATTTTTTGGCCAACCTAACATATATTCCATATTGTGCCTTTTTCCACCAATGATACTTCTAATACTCAAACAAATGGCACTATAGCCCACATGCAATAAAGTTTATCACAATTTTTCTGAGTTTTAGCTACCATACCTTAAACGCAAACATATCATTTTTATTTTCCTTGACTCTAAACATTTTTATTCAATCTCCTTGTTCAAAGTTTTTCCATAATTAATATAATTTATGGGCCAGTAGGAGAGTTTAAAAAGTGGCCAAAAATCAGAGGGCGAGCTTACTTCTTTTAGGGATTACTAGGTTAAATAATGTCTCCACCCACCAAAAGATAGCAATGGGTTCTCAGCCCTAAAATCTATGAATTTACTCTCTATGGAAAAAAATTTTTGTACCTGTGATTAAGGATCTGGATGGACCCAAAATGCAATCACATGTATTATTATAAAATAGAAACAGATGGAAAAACACACAGAAATGGAAGAGGCAATGTGACTGTGAAGGCAGAGACCGAAGGGATGCAACGACAAGCCAAGAAATGCCAGCAATCACCAAATGCTGGCAGAAGCTGGATCAAGCAAGAAACTGATTCTCCCTTAGAGCATCTGAAGAAAGCATGGTCCAGAACTGTAAAGAATAAATTTCTCTTGTTTCAAGCCACCAAGTTTACTGTAATAATGTGTTACAGCAGCCCTAGGAAACTAATATAAGGATAACAAAGAAAAATTTTAAGGGGTACATAGCATTTGAAGAATAGAGGCAGAATTTGCATATATGGTGATTGGATAGAAGACAAAAGAAAAGGAGGAAGATGAGCATGAAAGATAAAAGAAAAAGGCAGTGAGATAGGAAACAAGTAATTTGTACAAGTGAAAAACCAGGTAGTTCAACTAACAGGTGTATATGCTAGTTGAAAGCAAAAAATGATACAGACTGTTAAAGATACTGAATGCTAACCTAAGAAGTTTGAATTTTAATCTAAAAAAATTAAACTTTAATCAGTAGTCAAGGTCCTCTGCATTGTGTGAAGACAAGGTGTATGTGTGTGAGTAATGGGAGTGGGAATCTGGGAGAGGGAAAAAAATGTGTGAAGTCCTTTGCATACTTATGAGATCTGTCCAAAAAAAGTCCAGCCATTGGTAATATAATGAGAACAATTTATGCAACATCCGTGTTATCTGGCTTCCAAGGAGAGTGGACTGGAATGTATATGCATAAACAATGATGACTTCACTGAACTAGTCAGTGGTAGTGGGGGTAGACACCACTGAGTGAGCATGTGTACTGTGTGGTCATTGCATTCAAAATGACTGGGCAAGTAGAGCAATGAATCTGTGTCAAATTTTGCATTAAGCTTGAACATTTCTCCATAGAAACCATTCAGATGATTTAGAAGGCCACAGTTATAAGCAACTCGTGATTGGCAGCTACATCATGACAATACACCTGCTCATGTATCATGTCTTATGCAGAGTTTTTTGGTAAAACATCAAATCACCCAGGTGACTCAACCCCCCTACAGCCCAGATTTGGTGCCCTGCAACTTCTGGCTTTTCCCTAAACTAAAATCACCTTTGAAAGGGAAGAGAGTTCAGACCTTTAATGAGGTTCAGGAAAATACAACAGAGCAGCTGATGGTTATTGGGAAAACTGTATGAGGTCCCAAGATGCCTACTCTGAAGGGGACTGAGACATCATTATCCCAGGTACAATGTTTCTTGTATCTTGTATCTTCTTCACTAAATGTCTCTATTTTTCATAGTACATGGCTGGATACCTTTTGGGCAGACCTCCTATGTCATGCTATTCTTCAACTTTTAGAAAGTTTTTTTCTCTTTTATTGATTCCAGAGAAAGGGGAAGGAAAGGGGAAAAACATCAATTGGCTATATCTTGCATGCATCCCGAACAGGGCCCTAGCCTGCAATCCAGGCGTGAACAATGACTGGGAGTTGAACCCTTGACCTTTCTGTTTGCAGGATGACTCCCAACCAAATAAGCTACACCAGCCAGGGCTGTTCTTTAACATTTTATTCACCTCCTTCCACCACAAAGCTTACAGGTTGGAAATGAGTTTGCCCCAACACTGAGCAAAACTTCTGGCATATATGGATGATAAATCATTCTCAGAAGCAGAGCTTTGAATGTGAACCCTGGCTCCGTGAAACTACCTAACAACAACTACACCTCATTCTTGAATAGAACACCCAAAGTGGTGAACCCCTTGAGTTCAGTAATAGTCTGATTAAGATGATTTCTTTTAAAAAATATTAATACTGAAAATATGAGAGATGTGGGCTATGTGATTAACCCCTGAAACTACTCCAGAACCAGGGAAGCAATTCTAGCCAAATGCAATCAACAATGGAGGTCGTGTGGAGCAGAACTGAAAAGCAAAGAAAGCTTTGTGCCATAAGAGAGTAGCACTGTTGGCTAAAGTATTGCATTGGGAGTAGATGTCCAGATAATTGGTGATTCCCATTCTCCATAGATCCAAAAGTTAGTAATCGGGCTTTTTAAAGCTTTTCATTTTAATGTCCTCTTATGTGACCTACAGAAATAAATAAATAAAACTCCATTTCAGTGGAAGTTTCCATTTAGTTGAGGATTGCTAATTAAAGATTTACTGCATTCAGGTAAAAAAGAAACCAAGGTTGTAGTGTAGAGGGGACAGAGGGTTGTTCTGTTTCCTGTATTCAATGATTTTAGAGTACCACAATTCTGGTTGGAAAGGCAGGGCATATTGAACTGCCTGCCTCTAACTTATAGACCGTGTTTTGAAATATTGAAGTGGGGGTGGGCGAGGGGGGTCTTAGAGAGAAGGAAAACCAGCACATTGGTGAGTGAAACCCCACGTGAAAAAAAAAATAATTCTAAAAACCGAATTCCAGTGTTTACCCTGGAAGTTTTGAGACTGGACCCTGAGAGAGGCTAAACACCAGTTGCTGAAAACAAGCCCAAGGAAGAAGGGGAGAGCACAATCCTCCGTGACTGTACGTAGCACCCACAGCTAATATGAGTGGTACCAAAATAACTTCCTTTTAAAGTTTTAAAACGTAACTCAGAAACAAGATATTGTAAGCACAAACTCTCATTCAAGTTTTGCTATCCTTGTTGCTGCTGTAGGGACAATATAAGTAGAGGACGCAGCCTTTTTTGTCGGTGGGGGGAGAGCATGCAAGTTGTTTACAGCCCGCTCCAGTGACCATTTTTGCAGAGGCCTATAGGAGTTCCAGGGCCAGTGTGGACTGCTTTCCTAAAGCCCTTAAAATTGCGCCTAGGCCAGCAATATCCAAACACTGTAGCTCTGCTAGCACCATCAAACTGCAGTAAAGAATTCTGGAAATGTGCGAGAGAAAAAAAGGCGACAGCCCCACTCTTCCCACGTCGCACTAAACCCCACTCCCACCAGGTGCAGGCGCACTCCGAAGCCTAGAGGCCCAATGGCAAGCCTAAGTACTGAGCAGGTGCAAGAGAATTCTCAGTAGCCACGCCTGCAGAAGGCGCATTTAGAAGCGGGGCTGCTTGTGCGATTACTATCGTTTTTATCTTGGTCGTCTGGAGTAGCGCTTTGGTTCATTTTTCTCCGCTCTTATTGGAACTCACTTTGCCTACAGTAGAGTTGCTGTTTGGGGATAAACTTGATTAAAGTAAACAGGCTACTCTCACAGGCAGGTCGCATCGGTTAAGCAGTCGGTCCTGACAGATATGAAAAATAAAATGGCGTATTATAGCGAACATTTACAGTCTGCCAACTCATTTACATGAAAAAAAATCACTTCAAAGAGTAGTCTACCTTTTCCATACTATGTGCTTCGTGAGACCTAGAAGGCGTTCTTACTTTCCCATGCCAGTGACAATCGTACTTACATTTATCAGCTAGGACCTGAAGTAAGGAGCAGCGCCTGCGCGATCCAACCCTAGACTGCGGAGCACGTGAGAGGTTACAGGACCGAGCTTCCCTGCCTTCTCCAGTTGTTTTGGGCCAGGCTTCTGCGTTCCGGCCGGTTCGCCATGGGGAAGGTGAATGTGGCCAAGCTACGTTACATGAGCCGCGACGACTTCAGGGTCCTGACCGCGGTAGGAAGTTTGCTTTTTACCCCTGTCTCCTGCCCTTTCCCACCGTGCATCCCGTTCCTGGAAGTTTTCTGGGAGCAGACGCGCCCTGGGCGCTGGAACACGGGGAGCCTGGGAACGGGAAAAGACCTGAGAGTAGGGTTTTTCAGAAGTTTTTGTTCGGAGGCTTTTATCTTCCCCCAAATGCAGACAGCTGAGGACCCTCTGGTAGTTCCTTCCTTCTTTCCCCTCTTTTGTGCGCCAGAGCCATGCGCGTCCTTGCGGCCCGGAAGTTAATCTGGGCCTGTGCTTCCGACCATCTGAAAAGGGTTAAGGCTCCTGAGGGGAATTGGTGGCATTAAGTTCCCCACGCGTGGACTCACCCACGCAGTTTTCCTTCCTATTCATTCAATCAACACATTTGCCAGGTTTTTACTAACGATTTTAGGGAATTCAGCGGGGTACAGACAAGTCAAGGGAGACATCAGCAAACGAACACATAGATAACAGGATCACATCAATGACCAGTATGAAGATGATAAAGAGGATAACTGAATAAAAATCCTGAGTTGTGGGGGCAGGAGCGGGAGTGCTATCTTTAAGTTGTGTAACCAAAGAAGACAGACTGCTGAGTGCAAGAATCCTTTCTGTTAACTGTTGTAACCAAAGGTTTAAGGCTTTTAGAAAAGTTCCTGGCACGCGTTAGATACTGCATAAATATTTGCTCAGTAAAAGAAAGAGTGGGAGGATAAGGAGAGCTGAACGAGAAGCAGTAGGCTCAGTGAAGTCCTTGGAGACAGTTGGAGGTGGAGGAAACAGCGGTAAGAAGTGAAAAGGCTCCAAGGCAGGAACAGTTTTTGGAGAACGGAAAGCCAGTGCAGCTGGAGCATAATGAGCAGGAGGCTGAATGGCTGGGGGTGTAACTGGAAAACGTGTGAGCCTCATTAGGCTTACTGAAGAATTTGGAGTATATTCTAAGTACAAGGAAGCCGCTGAATCTTTTCAAGAAAGGAATGATAAAAACTGATTTTACGGTCTTAGACTTACGGCGCAAAAAGGAACACGTAGATTGGGCATTTCCAGAATGAAACACTTATTTTAAGAGCTATGTTTTTTTTATTATAGGGATTAAACTATCAAATGCAAATTTAGTATGAAATTTGGAAGACGCTGCTTTTTGTCCTCCGATAGCTTCTTAAATTCAGCTGGACTCTACCTACTGGCACTTTTGAAAGATACATTCCTTTTTCTCTTCCTCAGCACATTCCCTCATTCCTTAGTGCAGCGATTTTCAACCTTTTTCATGGCACACATAGACTAATTAGTAAAATTCCATGGCACACCAAAAATATTTTTTGTTAATCTGACAACAAATAAAATAGGCATAATTTTTCTTCATTCACAGCAGACGGCTATTGTTGTGGTGGCTAATTTTTTTTTATTTTACCATCTAAAGGAAAAAAGGTCAGTGCCCGGACTGAATAGTCAGGTATTGCATGTTTTAAAAATTCTTGCAGCACACCAGCTGAAAAATCACTGCCTTAATGCCTCTGACCGAAATAAGGGAGTCAAGAGAAATGTTAGAGGCGGGGAGACAGAACAAAGCATGGAAGATAAGTGTAAAGTGAACTGTTTGTTGAGGCATCAAAATGATATTTATCTTCTAAAACTTTGTCTCTGCAATATTTAAGTTCTTTTTTGAAGCTCATTAAGGAATGGCCTCATTAAATATAAAAACCCAGTCTCAGTTGAGTCTCACCAGCATTGGTATCCAGGGCTGCCTTTCCTTGACCCTCTTTCCCCTTTACTTCTCTGGCATATCCTTTATCAGTGATCATACTTCTGCCAGCTGCCCTTACTTTCAATGTGAACTTTCTCCCAAATTCTGTCCCTCAACCCTACTTTTTCGTCCGTTATCCCTTGCTTGATGAGCACATCCACTTTAAGGCTTCCTGTTACCTTATCAAATAATTGACTTGTTTTTTTTTCCCCTCTAATTATGGCTTCAGTCCTGAGTGTAGAATGCCTTTCCAATTTTCTTTAAGCATCTTCGTTTGAAGGACCTTCCAGCACCTCATACTCATTGTGCACAAATCAAATTCATTAACTTTGTCCACCCCCTCCTTTCCCAAACTTCATTAAAATAAATATTGCTATTATTATTTTAAAACTTGATCTTCTTCACTGCAGCTTTGATTCATTTCCGTTACCCTCCTGCTTCCATTGCCAGTCCATACTACTTTCTGTGACAACTATCTCTTCCCTGTATGGCTTCTGTTCCTCCGGCCTGGCCTGTCTCCTTAGTTCTCCAATATACCACCTCCAGTTTTTGCTTTCTATAAACCACTTTGCTTATTCCTACTACATTAATGTTCTTAAAACAACTGTTCCTACATCTCCTTTGCCTGAACATCTTCCAGAGTTTCCACTTTCCTCTGTATAAAATCTAAAACTCTGCATTCAAGTCCTTCCCTGTCTTACTTAAAAGCATTGTCAGCCTTTCCATGAGTTCTGCACGTCATTCCCATCTGAGCTACCACTGTAATAGCTGTACTGTGTTCTGTACTTTCCTGTACCTGTGCCGTAGCCAAATCTTTTTTATTGTCTTTCTTTAGTATTCCCTTATCTGCTTTTTCTATAATCCTTTCTCTCTCAAAGTCAGCCTTGGGTCCTGCTACTTCCTTGAAACTGATCCCTCAGCCAGAAGTACTTACTCTGCCCTCAGCCACCTCTTTGTTAGCATTTATTTCTTACCTTCTAATAGAATTTGGTGTGTGCATTCCTATTTCCACAGGAAGATAATATATTCTCCAGGGGTAGAGATTATTTTTATACGTTTTTTTAATCTCTTAAAATACCTACATATACTTTCTCACTAATCTTTCTTAAATATCTAGAACATCTGCAGTTTTTAAAGACAAATACTGGGATGTCAGTAAATATTTTAGTATTTACCACATGTCAGTAAATTATGTTAAGCACTCACGTTCTTTACCCTTGAAGTATACATATCATTTACTAGAGAGATAGAATATGAATATCAATGATTATATATCAAATTGTGATTAAAAACATGAACCAAGAAGGTAGTAACTTACGTCTCAGAATTGGTTGGAGAACTGCATGGTCAGAAGTTGGAAGGAGGAGTTAATTTTTGAACAAAGTTTTGACAGACAGCAGCTCTGTGTTGATTATGACTGCATAATGACTTCTTTAATTACAGGTTGAAATGGGCATGAAGAACCATGAAATAGTTCCCTGCAGTTTGGTTGCTTCTATAGCCAGCCTTAAACATGGTGGCTGTAATAAAGTTTTAAGAGAATTAGTGAAACATAAACTCGTAGCTTGGGAGCGTACCAAAAGTAAGTATTCGAGGCACCATTTGTGGTTGTTCATTCAACTGGCTTCCACCAGAGCAGGCTTTCTAAAAGTCAGAAAGTGGCAGTTGCCAGGCCGGGAACACACTAGCCCTAGAACTGACACAGCATACATCTTCCGTGTTCTGTAGGTTAGAGCAAGTCACAGGACCCACCCAGATAAAATAGGGTGGAAAATAGTCTGCACCTCCTGGTAGAGGGAAATTACATAAGTGCAAGTAGGATATGGGTAGTAATGTTGCCGTATTTGGAAAATGCAATCTGCCACAAGACTCCAGAGCGTTACTAGCCAAACCATTTGGTGAGGGATGAGTCCCTTTTTTTCAGCCTATCATGGATCCATACTTTTATAAAATAACAATAGAAAGCTAGAAATAGGGAATAAACTGATAAAATGTGGGCATAAATTCCTCATTGCAGTTGAAGATATAAAATAATTTGGTCACACTGATACAAAACTTTTTTAACTTACCCACATCAGGTCAGTTTCTGTATCTCATCATGGCCTAGTGACATAGGCTGGTGTAAGTCTGTGGGTCACACTTTCGAGTGACACTGCTCTAGAAGAAACACAGATTATAGGAAGAAATGCTAACTTGTAAAACTGAGTAGCTGATCTCTTTCCAGGAACACTTCCCCTTGTCTCAGTTCTTCTCATGACTTGAACTGATGTGACTTGATGGTACAATGTAACTAAAACATGGTCTTTCTCATTTGCTTTTGTCTAGCTGTCCAGGGCTATCGGCTGACAAACGCAGGCTATGATTACCTGGCTTTGAAAACACTGTCTTCTAGACAGGTAGTTGAGTCTGTTGGAAACCAGATGGGTGTTGGCAAAGAGTCTGGTAAGTGCTAACCGTTCTACTGAATGCATTTTTTTTCTTTAGTTTATGTTCCCTTTGAGAAAAGCGTTTGTCTTCTAGTTTATTTTTCCAACTAAACAATAAATTGAAGTTGTTTGGAAATAATACAGATTAAAATCACCCTTAGTGTAGTTGACAATTAAGTATATCAAGAATTAGTTTTCCTGTAATAACTGAAATCTTTGGCAAATATTTTATTTGCTTTTCTATCTGATAAATCAGGTATTTGTAATAGCTAAAATATGTAACACAAGGAAGTACTAGAAGACAGTGAATATCTGAAAACCACAAGCTTTTTTTTTTCTTCACAGCAATGTGATCGACAAGGCAAAGTTAGGTATGTGTAGAACACAGAGAAAAGCATTCTAAAATAGCATTGAACAAATGCTTATGTATTTTCTGTGTGGAAGACAGGTAGAAATAAAGAACAGGGAGTAATATTCTTCATACCACTCCCTCTTATACACTGCTTTTTTATCCATTATAGTTTGTCTTACATAGTTAAATTGTTTATCTGAACTGAGGAAGGAAAATTAAGGTTGGGAGAAAAAAATTATTAGGAAGCCTACTCCAAAGGAGGTTGCTATGTACTTCAGATGCTGTGTCTTCTGTATTAATATGCAGATTTTGGTGTATATTTAATAAGTAACACAAGAGTGCTAAATATGGCAGTGTTACAGCAGCGTGTGTGTGAAATACATAAATAAGATAATGAAACACCTTTTGAGATATGCTTCCTCTAATGACTTTTTTTTTTTTAGGAACTTCATTGCATACAAAATGATAAATAGTACGAGAGCACAATAAAAAGGAAATCTCCTAACACAGGTCTCAATCTCCTGTTACTGTTTTCCAAAGCTATCTCTGTTTATTAATGTCCTACATAATCTTTCTAGAAATATTCTGTGTAAATACAAATATGTACTGCACTAAGGATATGTGTATACAGTCGCAGATCTTTTTAATCTCAGGTAGAAGCAAACAGTACTTACTGTTCTGCACCTCCAGTGCATCCCTGATACTCCACATCAGCCAGTTTGTATTTGTCTTTCTCATGGTTGCTGAGTATTACATTGTGTGGAAGTTCCATTATTGACTTTACCAGTCCCAGCTGTTAACGGACATTTAAGTTCCTTCCAGTCTTTTTTTTTTTTTTTTTTTTTGTAAGGTTGTGAACACTCTGGGACAGATGTCCCTGTGCAAATAAATGTGTAAATACATTCTTAAAAATTACGTGCTCTTAAAAGTTTGATATTATCAAATTTCCTCTAAAATGTTTGTACCACTTTATAATCCCACCAGTGTAAGAAAGAGCTGTTTCTTGATAATTAAAGTAATAATTAAAATTTCCCATGAATAATTAGGGCATGTTCTTCTTGTAAGTATTGCAAATAGCAACTTTTTTTGATAGTTGAAATACTTAGGGAAAGATCTCCATTCTTATATTCTAACAACTGAGTATTATTGAAGAAATGAGCTTCTTGTTTTTTTGAAGGAAGATATTATTAAATCACTTCGTGTACCTATAGGACACTAAGGAACAATTAGATGTTTTCCCACTAAATTGAATTGAGCACCTTTGGGGGCAATAACCTTTGACATATATGTCACCATATTGAATTGTGATGGTAAGTATTCCTGGTTATTAGGAAAGGTAAAAATTGATACAAATAAAGTAAGACAAAGTTAGAATTGTTTCAACTTACTGGCATAAAAGTGTAATAATGATCTTTTTAAAATCCTGGCTCTAGATATTTACATTGTTGCAAATGGAGAAGGGCAGCAGTTTGCATTAAAGCTTCACAGACTGGGAAGAACCTCCTTTCGAAATCTGAAAAACAAGCGTGATTACCATAAACACAGGCATAACATGTCTTGGCTCTATTTATCTCGTCTCTCTGCCATGAAAGAATTTGCCTATATGAAGGTATCTTAAAAATAATTTTTCATTTTTTAGCCAAATAATACCTGCAGCTGAAAGGCTGTAGCGACAAGCATCAGTCTGTTGCCTGCACATCTATCTCCTGTGTCCAATTCCAACCTTACAGTCACTTTTAGCTCTTACTGGTGTGATTTTTTTTCTGTCATTTGTTTTTCTGGTTATTTCCTTCTGTGTGAAGGTATTTTTAATTGTTTAAAGTATATAAAGGCAACATATAATCTACAATATTAACAAGATAGAGTAGCCTAAAATACAGTGATGTGATTTTCTCCCAAACATGTATGTATGAATGTATAGTAAAACTGCACATGTGTCTATTTCTAATTGAAAACACCAGCTAATTACCATTTGTAGAAATCTTAGTGTCTTCAGTGACTAGTATTTTTATTTTACATAATAGAAGAAATGTCAATTGAAAATTTTTATGTATATTAGAAAGTAAAAATTTTGTCTTTAAACTTTCACCTTCAAAATTAAGTTCATTAATTTA
>VMDR010030111.1:0-12496 GCA_007922815.1 Macrotus californicus
TGACATTAATTTCCAAAACCTGATACTCTCAGAGTCAGAAATTTTGAATTATGACCTTAGTGCTATAAATTATAGGGTCGACATTTGGATAAACTGATAAATCTTTATGTTTAAGGTGAGGGAAATAACATAACCCAGGGCTATCTGGGGGCTCACAAATAATTATTGTCAGGTAGTTTGTCAAGGAAAATATAAATGTCTTATCTATGATAATAATTTTGTGCAGAAAAAGGGTTTCACTTTTAAAAAGAAAGAAAATTCTAGGCTTTTCTCCAAGTGCTTCATTTTACACTGTCAGATTGGTTTGGCTATTTGTCAGAGAATCTTTTGAGACATTATATCTCATATCAGAACTGTCTTTGAGAATAATTGTTTGCTTTGGGGTCCTATGGCAGTAATTCTAAAATCTCTGGAGGCAAGGTTATTTACAGAATAAGGTGAGAAAATTTGGGCATTGCTGAATAACAAAGACGGTATCTTCAAGTCACTTTAGTAAACACACTTAATATTTCCTATAAAATATATAGTCAATGTTGGAAACTGTCATTAACTTTCAAACTTATGTTCCAATGAGAGATAAGAACTAGAAGAAATATCTATGACAATAATGCTCTAAAAGGTACTGTACTTTAAACTTGCTGTTTCCTTAACATCAAGATAGAAGTAAGTTAGTACAGCACCTAGTGCAGTGCCAAGAACTGTTCTGGCAGTCGATAGGCATTTGCTAAATGAAGGTCCCAGTTGATGAATCATACCAAGAGTCAGTAAACGGATCAATATCAGAATAATAATACGAAAATGTTCTAATTACTTGAGAATGATAAACAGAGTTTGAAAAAATTTGTTTGGCAACCAGCAATGTGTATTTTTTATCATTAGTTTTTTTAAAAATGTACATTTATTATTAATAAAAACTGTAAGATAAAAGAAGCTGATTACCACACAGATGAACCTGTATTATCATTAGATATTTATTGTGTGGTGTTGATCTCAGTTGGAGACCATGCAAAAATCTTTAAAAACAAAGGAAAATTGAAGATATGTTCAAATTGGCTTGCTGAAAATGAAACAAATTCTAATCATCACAAACATGATTTATGACCAGGTCTCCAAACAAAAAAAAAATCTGTCCAGTTTTGCCATCTCCCAGCTCCCTTTCTGTCCCGCATCAGAGAGGCTGCGCCTGAGATATGAGCAGGTCATCTGCTTAGTGAAAACCAGTAGGATGTGAAGCAATGTGCGTATCACAGAGAAAATGATCCTTTAGGTATTGAAATTGGCCTTATAAAAAGAGTAAGTATACGAGTATATTTTATCAAATAAATTCAAAGATGACTAAATAGAAATGAATTAAAATTTCCTTCTGAATTTAGGGTTTGGTTCTACCCCTCCCCTATCCCATAAAAGTTTCTGGACTTTTATTGCAGGTGAACTAAACATAGCTCTCCATGTCTAAATATATACAAAAGCACATTCTTTTAATATAAGCTTCTGGACTTCCTAATGTAGATGCAGCCACCTATTTTACAAGATACATATTAATGAATGTAGAAGAGCAGGATAAAGTGATGAAAGTTTAATTTATTTTGGAAGTAATGGTTTGTACAGTAATTATCGAGAAGCAGCCACTTGTCAAACAGAATCAGTTAACAAGTGCAGTTGGGAGAGGTTTTCTGCTACACAGGCATTGTGAAATGTTTTACTTTGCAATGAGAATGGACTCACTGACAATAGTTTATGTTGCTAAAAAAAACCCAAACAAGCCACAAGCCAATTATATTTGAGACACTCTATGTGCTGGCATGTTGTGAAGATTAATTTTATTCTATACTGTTTCTCTTTGTTTATAACAAAAATATGGAAAGCCTCAATGGTAGATAGTGTTTAATATATTTTAACTTTATCCGCGGTTTAATTTGCCCTTATCTTTAGAGGACTTGATCTTGGTCTCGAAACACTGACTCAGGTGTTTGGGCAAGAGAGATGGAAAGTCCATGTTGCATATTCAGGGATGCAGCACATTGGAAGTTAGGCCTAACAAAAACTTGGGTAAATTATCAAGAAATATAAAATATATCAATGGCAGAGAGTCAGAGGCATTTCAGAGTTATTGGCAATAAGTGATGAGGAAGTTTAGAATCCAGGAAGAAAGGTCCTCGGAATAGTTGCTGGTTAATCAGAGTCCTGGGGCATTTTATATAGGTATTTATGACCTCTGGTGGTACAGCAAAAGAGCCGATAAAAACATCAATAAAAAATATACTCTGAAGTAAATTTTTAGCTGTTAAGAAAAAGACTAAACAAAATATGAAACTTGATGTTTTTCTCGGAAAATTAAAGGAAGAAAACAATTTGTACTCAGAATTGTTTGAGACTTCACTGATACGACTTTTGATAATTCTCTGGGATTCACCAGGCTCTATATTTTTAGTCACATAAACCAGGCTGAAGTGGCCAATAGGCAGTTAAACAACCCACCAGAGGTTCAGTCAAATCATTCACTTTTTCCACGTTAAAAATTGATGCAAGTTACTTCCTTGTCATTTGTCTATATCACATTTGCATTCAAGTTAACATAGTTTAAGTGATTCATTGAAACAGATTATAGATAAACAGAAGATCTGATTTAACCACACGTAGCTCTGGTTGTTGATATATACAAATTAATTAATTAAATATCAAGTTCTACTTACTATATGATATAGTGACCAAGGGGTGACTCGACCTCTCCTCTCCCTGCCCTGGAAAGTAAGATTTATATATCATTTTTAAAATAGCAGGTATAACTTTCATTTATGACAAACACAGACTAATGTGGATGAGATTTACCTTCTTGTCTGCGAAAAAAAACAAAAATTGGGTCAAATTATAAAACAATAGTTTTCACCAAGGATGGTGATAGCTGACAGATAGGAAACAAACAAGGTGATCTATGAAACTACCCAAGTTTGCTGCCTTGAAAGACTTTCCAGGACATGGCACAAGCAGGGAGATCTTAAGGAGGAGTCTAGCTCACTCCTTAAGTTGAAGGAAGCTAAGACACCAGGGAGACTAAGGCAACTAAAGTTTGTAGGACAGAATGAAGGAAAGGAGAGAGCTACACAGAGGGAAAATTCTTGGAGATCTGCACACTGCTGCCCTTGAGTTTCCAGCAGAATGCTGATCAGTGCATGCATATGAGGAAATTACCTGAAGCTGCAGAAAGTATACCAGAAAGTTTTAGACAATATAGTACCTAGAGGTCTAGGACTAGTACCTGTTCCTCCTAGCACAGTGGTCCCCAACCGTTTTGGCACCCGGGACCAGTTTTGTGGAAGACAATTTTCCCACGGACAGGATTGGGGGGATGGTTTGGGGATGATTCAAGCACATGACATTTATTGTGCACTTTATTTCTATTATTATATTGTAATATATAATGAAATAGTTACACAATTCACCATAATGCAGAATCAGTGGGAGCCCTGAACTTATTTTACTGCAACTGTATGGTCTTATCTGGGGGTGATGCCTGAATATCTGACACCCGAAGTATGTTGCTCATGTCCAGTCTACTCTGTAATCTCATTTTGGTTGTTGTCACTGCAGAAAACCCTGCTTCACAAAGTAGGATGTTGGAAATGGAAGCAGGCTTTTCAGTGCTTTTGTGGCAATCTCAGAATATTCTTCCCTGACTTTAATCCAGAACATATGGAGATTTGAAGTTGTCTCAAACATACTTTTAAGACCACTGTCATTTGGGATCTCAAGCAGTGGATTCTCTTCTAACACAGACAATGTCAATTCACCTGGCTTGTTCACAAATGGGTCATGAATCCATTCCTTCCCAGTTCAGGGGTCTTTTGTGATTGGGAAGTAATGCTCAAATTCTTTTGAAAGTTGATAGATGATCATGCACCAGCTAGGAGGAGGAAGGACCTGGCTCTGTCTCTTTCAAAATCTCTGCTAACGTTTGAAACATGTCAAACATCCCAACGTTCACTCATCATCCCCATAATTCCAGTTTGGCTTTGAATGCAGACACTTTATCTGCCGACTTTAACACAGTTATTGTTCTCCCCTGAAGTGACAGATTGAGTGCATTGAGCAGGTTGAATATGTCACACAAGTAAGCAAGTTTTGCGACTCATTCTGTGTCACTGAAATGTGTTGCCAGTGGTGACTGTTTTTCTAAAAGAAATCTCTGGAGCAGCTCTCATAACTCAAAAACTCTGGCCAGTGATCTACCTTTAGAAAGCCTCCTCACTTCTGTGTATAAAAGAAGACGTGCGTACTCTGCGTCCATCTCCTCACAGAGCTGTGTGAACAGACGTGAGTTAAGGGCATTTATTTTAATGTGGTTGATAATTTTAATTACATCCTGCAAAATGTTGTTAAGTTCAGGTGACATTATTTGGCTAGCCAGCACTACTCTATGGATGACATCGTGCATAGACTCATACTCAGAAGCTATCTCTTTGACACAACTAGTGAAACCAGAAAGCCGTCCAGTTATGGCAGCCGATCCATCCGTGCATATACTGGCACAAACTGACCAGTTCACTTTTCCTGAATTGGACATTGATGTGTAATCAGTCAAAGACTTGAATAGCTCTGCAGCTGTGGTGTTGGTTGGTCACAAAAATGCACATAACATATCCTCATGCACATCCTCCTGAAAATATCACACACAAAAACAAGCACTGTCGCCTTGTTGTTAACATCGATAGACTTGTCAACCTGGATTGCACACCACGGTAACTCATTAATTCTCTCTAATAATTGTGGCTCAATATCCTCTGCTATTTTACCAATTCATCCAGTTTTGGTGGTAGCTGTAAGAGGAACACAACACATACCACGTTTTGAACTGCAGCCTCTCCTAAAAGTTCACAACCAATGTCCTCAGCAGCAGGCAGGATCAACTCTTCACCAATGGTAAAGGGCTTCTTAGCTTTAGCAATGCAGTTAGCCACTAAGACTGATGCTCTCAGTACAGACATATTTGATGAAATGGTAGCCTTTAATAATTGCTTCTGTTCTTCGTGTTCACATTTTTTTCTTTTGAAAAACTCCAAAGGTTTGTCTTTTAATGCAAGGTGCTTGGTCTCCATGTGATGAAGCTGTTTTGAAGGTCTCATGGCTTCATAGGCTAGTCTGCCTCCACATTTTACACAAAACAGGCTTGGAGAATGTGAATCATCTGTTGCAATGAACCTGTATTTAAGTAGGACTCTTGGTATTTTCCTTTAAAAGCAGCTTTCTTTTTGTTGGCAGTTCTAGAGCCTTTTGCTTTCTCATCCTTGGGTCTTTCCCCCTTTTTAAAGAATCTTTCAAGAGATGTTTGTGTTTCACTCATTTTGACTAGTGTTAGCACGTTGGCTTACCAAAACTGTGACTGAGACAAGTACACAGTGAGGAAAAGAGGCATGGATGGAAGTGGTAAATAAAATAATGGGCGGGCCACACATGGACTTAAATAAATATTGGATTCTGACTTAAAATCTGTCACTAGATGCAACTATACAATTGAAGTACATCAACTCATTTTCCACTATAAAGCCTGCCACAAGATGCAGCTTAATTGTCACTTGCCACTCACTGATCAGGTTTTGATATGAGTCTACAAGCAAATGATTTATTATGGTCTCTGTGCAGTCAAACCTTTCTGCTAGTGATAATCTGTATTTGCAGCCGCTCCCCAGCACTAGCATCACCCCCTCCACTCCACTTCAGATCATCAGGCATTAAATTCTCATAAGGAGTGCACAATCTAGATCCCTTGCATGCACAGTTCACAGTAGGGTTTGCACTCCTATGAGAATCTGATGCCGGGCTGCTGATATGACAGAAGGCAGAGTTAGGCAGTAATGAGATCAATGGGGAGTGGCTGTAAATACAGGTGAAGCTTTGCTTACTTGTCCCACCCCCGCTTATGCCCTGCCATGTGGCCTGGTTCCTAACAGGCCGTGGACTGATACTGGTCCATGGCCCAGGGGTTAGGGTCCCCTGATGTAGCACACCAAAGCACCTCATAATTCAGAGTCAATTGGTTTTAGAATTCAGACACTTTTGCCTCAGTAGGAGGGAATAATTGACCCTAGACTAAACAGTTTCTTTTAAAAAACTAAAACAAAATAATTGTCAACCTATTATATTATGCCTTTCAAAAATAAGATGAAATTAAATTTTGTCAGACATGCAAAAAGTATAGGAATTAATTTCCAAAAGAAATGTTAAAGAAAGTTATTCAGGCAGAAAGAAAATTAGTCCAGATGGAAATTTGGACCTAAACAAAGGAACAAACAGCACTGGGTAAATATATAAGATTATTTTCTTATTGGATTTATATTAAACATAAAAACAGAGATTAAAACACATGTAAAAGTAAAATGTATGACAAGCAAAGCCTTAATCCCAGAGCGAAGAAATTGACATATACCGTAATAAGGTTCTTATCTTATGTAAAGTGGCATAATACTATATGAAAGTAATCTGCAGTAAGTTGAAGTTGTACTACAAAATGTAAAACAGCCACTAAGGAAGCTAAATTCGGGGTTTCCAGGTTGGTGAACTAGAGTGCTTCCATGTGCCCCTGAGGCAGGCCCCAGACCCGAGGAAGTCAGACACACACTTCTGTGCTCAGAACTTTGCCCTTTGTGTCCTCCTCTGGCTGTTGCAAAATTTATGGGAGTATGACCCAAGATGGCACAGAAGTGGAAGCTACACACCCCAACCTCTTATCAGAACCAAACTGGAATGACAACTAAATTAAAGAAAAATCATCCTGAATAACCAACTGAACACTAGCCAGAGAGAATCCTTAAAATCAAGGACAAATGGAAGATGACTTCACAATGGGACTGTGGAGAGTGCGGAGGTATGAGAGGCTGACTGGGCTCCTGCAAGTGGCGGTTGAAGCTCTAAGGGATATTTCAGTGGCTGGAAGGGTTCCCCTGAGAAGTACGGCATCTAAACTCCAAGACGTGCTCCCCAGCCTAGAGCATTACAACCAGGAAAGGAATCCAAATATAACCAACTGTCAAAAGCAGCAGGATTTCAGTCTACCAGGGACAGATAGCTTGAAACACAGAGAGCGGCTTAAAAGGCCAATGAACAAAATTTCATTTGCAGTCACTTACCCTGGGCTCTGGAAAAGGGAGGGCAGAGTGGACAAGAGATACATGAGGAGAGTCCAGGGCTGGCAGCTCTGAGGAGAGAGCTGAAGAGACAGCCGCCAAGGTCCCTGTGCATTCACCATTCTGTAGAGGCCATCTTTCTTGGGCAGAGCAATCCCCTCCAAGTGGCATCAGCCTGAAGGGAAGCAAGAGCCCCCACACAGGAATCTCACTCACCCCACATACTGTGGAGCTTAAGCCATGCTGCTTAGTGCAGCTGGAGACTATCTCGGTGATCAGATCAAACAAGGAAGGTGGATTTCTTGGAGCTCCGAGATCTTTATTTTGCTGACCCTCTGCCAGGCACAGTGCTGGTAAAGCCAGCCTTGGTGTGTACCTGGTACTTTCTGCACACAAACAGGCCCAGCATAGCTAGCCACAACCTCTGGGTTGCTGATAGATACAAACAGATTGTCCACGGACAGTTACAAGAAGCACGTGACACAAAGCTCCATCAGAGTCTTTGCAGGTCTACCTAATATATAGAAACAAATTCAAAGGAGCAGCCAAAATGGGAAGACAAAGAAAAATGCCCCCAAAGAAAGAACAAGAGAATTCTACAGAAGAACTGAATGAAATGAAAGCTAGTAATTCATCAGATATAGAGTTTAAAGTAATGATTATAGATACTCAACAGTATGAAAAGGGTAGGTTAGATGAAGCAGAGGATTGAAATAGGAATTTGGAAGACAAGGTAGAAAAAGACACCCAAGCAGAGCAGCAAAAAGAAAAGGTAATTTTTTAAAAGATTTTTTAAAATTTATTTTTACACAGAGGGGAAGGGAGGGAGATAGAGAGGGAGAGAAACATTAATGTGTGGTTGCCTCTTATGTGGTCCCCAACTGGGGACCTGGCCTGCAACCCAGGCATGTGCCCTGACTGGGAATCGAACCAGCAACCCCTTGGTTCTCAGTCTGCATTCAATCCACTGAGCTACACCAGCCAGGGTGAAAAGAGAATTTTTTTTAAATGGAGAAACTTAAAGAATCTTTGGGTGACATGAAGTGTAACAACATCTGCATCATGGGAATAACAGAAGGAGAAGAGAGTGAGTGAGCAAAGAAGTTATTTGAGGGAATAATGACTGAAAATTTTATTATTCTAAAGAAGAAAAATGGCATACAAAACCAGGAAGCTCAGAGAATACCAAATAAGATGGTCCCAAAAAGGCCTTCAGCGCAACACATCATGATTAAGGTGACAAAGCTTAAAGAAAACGAGAGAATCCTAAAAGCCACAAGAGAAAATCAGGTAGCTCCCTTCAAGGGAGCTCCAATTAACCTGTCATCAGATTTTTCAACAGCAATATCTCAGGCCAGGAGGGAGTGGCATGAAATATTCAAGGTGATGAAAAGCAAGGACCTATAACCAAGGCCAATTTATCCAGCAAGGTTATCATTTAGAATTGAAGAAGAAATAAAGTGCTTCTCAGACAAAAAAAAAGCTAAATGGGTTTCTTAACACCAAACCCATATTGCAACAAATGTTAAAGGGCTTGCTTTAAGAAGGAGAAGAAAAAGTTAAAAAAAAAGAGATAAGTATTTTAAAAATAAAATTGCACTTAATATGTATCTATCAATAATCACCTTAAATGTAAATGGCTTAAAGGCCCCAACCAAAAGACATAGGATAACAGAATGGATAAGAAACAAGACTCAGATATATGCTAATTCCTAGGGACCAACCTCAGATTAAAAGATACACACAGATTAAAAATAAAGGAATGGAAAAAGATATTTTATGCAAATAGAAAGGAAAAAAAGCTGAAATAGCAATAATTATATCCAACACAATAGACTTTGAAACAAAGGTTGTAGTAAGAGATAAAGGAGATTATATAATAATAAAGGGATCAATCCAGCAAGAGAATATAACCAAAGCAAACATTTATACACCCAACATAGGAGCACCTAGATATTTAAGCAAATCTAAATTTATGTAAAGGGAGAGAGCAATAGAAATGCAATCATAGTTGGGGATTTTAACACCCTGTAGATTACAATGGATAGATCTTCCAGGCAGAAAATCAACAAGACAGTGTACTAAAAGGACACTAGATCAAATGGATTTAATTGCTATCTTCAGAGAATTTCACTCCAAAGCTGCAGAATATACATACTTTCCAA
This sequence comes from Macrotus californicus, assembly GCA_007922815.1. Classification (NCBI taxonomy): domain Eukaryota; kingdom Metazoa; phylum Chordata; class Mammalia; order Chiroptera; family Phyllostomidae; genus Macrotus; species Macrotus californicus. The sequence continues at coordinate 9,284 of VMDR010030111.1, forward strand.
GTTCACATGGAATGTTTTCTATGATAGACCATGTGTTAGGACACAAAACAAATCTTAATAAACTTATTAAGATTGAAATCATATCAAGCATCTTCTCTGACCACAATGCTATGAACTAGAAATCAATAACAAGAACACTGAAAAATACACAAAAACATGGAAGCCAAATAACATGTTATTAAACAATGAATGGATCAAGAAAGAGATCAAAACATAAATAAAGATACCTTCAAACAAATAAAAATGAGAACACAACAAACCAAACTTTGTGGGACACAGAGAAAGCCATCCTAAGAGGGAAATTCATAGCATTATAGGTCTATCTCAAAAAAAAAACACAAGAAAATTTTCAAATAAACATTCTAATTTTACACTTAAAGGAACTTGAAAAAGAACAACAAATAAAACCCAAAGTGAGTAGAAGGAAACAATAAATATCAAAGCAGAAATAAATGAAATAGAGTCTAAAGAAAATATAAAAGATCAACGAATCCAAGAGTTGGTTCTTTGAAAATGTAAACAAGACTTACAAACTTTTAACCAGACTCATCAAGGAAAAAGAGGGAGGACCCAAATGAATAAAATCAGAAATGGAAGAAGAGAAATAACGACACCAAAGAAATACAAGGGATTGTAAGTATTATGAACAACTATGTGCCAACAAATTGGACTGCCTAGATGAAATGACTAAATTTCTAGAAACATACATCTTCCAAAACTAAATCAGGAAGAATTAGAGAATCTGAATAGATATATCTCACCTAATGACATTGAAGCAATAATCAAAGAACTCCCAACAAACAAAAGCCCTGGATCAGATGGCTTTACAGTTGAAGTTTACCACACATTCTGATAAAAAACTAACACCTTTCTTTCTTAAACTATTTCCAAAATATTCAAGATGAGGGAAAATGCCCAAGCTAATTTTATGAGGCCAGTATTATAATTCCAAAACCAGATAAATATATTACAATGAAGGAAAATTATAGACCAGTATCCATAATGAACATGGATGATAAAATTCTCAGCAAAATATTAGCAAACTGAATACAGCAATACATCTAAAAGATCATACACCATGATCAAGTGGGATTTATTCTAGGAATGAAGCATTGCTACAACATTCACAAATTAATAAGTGCGATATACCATAGAAACAAAGTGAAGGATAAATACCACACGATCATATCAATAGAGGCAGAAAAAGCATTTGGTAAAATCCACCACCCATTTATGGTAAAAACTCTCAGCAAAGTGGGAATAGGCAGAACATACTTAAATATAATAAAGGCCACATATGACAAACCTACTGCCAGCATCATATTCAATAGGCAAAAACTATAAGCATTCCCCTTAATATCAGGAACAAAACAGGGATATCTGTTTTCACCTCTCTTATTCAACATAGTACTAGAAGTCTCAGCTGTAGCAATCAGAAAAGAAGAAATAAAAGACATTCAAATTGGATAAGAAGTAAAAATGACTATTTGCAGATGACATGATACTGTACATAGAGAACCCTCAAGATTCCACCAAAAACAACTAGAACTGAGAAATGAGATTAGCAAAGTAGCAGGGTAAAAAATTAATATCCAGAAATCAATTGCATTTTTATTTGCCAATAACAAACTAACAGAAAGGGAAATTAAGAAAATACCATTCACAATTGCTTCAAAAAGAATAAAATACCTAGGAAAAAATTTAACCAAAGATGTAAAAGACCTGAAATTGGAAATGTATAAGACACTGAATACATTGAAGAAGATACAAATAAGTGGAAGAATATACCATGTCCATGGACTGAAAAAATAAACATCACTTACATGTCCATACTATCCAAACAACTTATAGATTCAATGCAATTCCTATAAAGATTGCAATGATGTATTTCACAAAACTAGAACAAATATTACAAAATATTACCAAAAGGCCCTGCATGAGAACAGTAATACTGAGAAAGAAGAAAAAAGTTGGAGGAATCACACTGCCTAATATGAAACTATACTATAAGTCCATAGCAATCAAAATAACATGGTACTGGCATCAAAGAAATACAAGGGATTATAAAAACAGACACACAGATCAATGGAACAGAATAGAGAGCCCAGAAATAAACTGACAGCTTTATAGTCAATTAATATTTAACAGAGAAAGCCATCACAAACATTGGGTTAAAGATAGTTTATTCAATAAATAGTGTTAGGAAACTTGGACAGATACCTGAAGAAAAATGAAACTAGACCAACTTTTGACACCACACACAAGAAAAGTCAAAATGAATTAAAAACTTAAATGTTAGACCTGAAACCACAAAAATCCCAGAAGAAAACTTAGGCAGTAAAATTTCGAACATTGCTTGTACCAATACTTTATCTGTTATACTCTTAAGGCAAGGAAACAAACAAACAAAAAAAGCAAATGAGACTATATCAAACAAAAAAGCTTTACACAGAAAAGGAATCCATCGACAAAATAAAAACATAACCCAAATACCCAAGGAATAGGAGATCGTATTCACTGATACATCTGATAAGGGGTTACTATCTAAAATTTATGAAGAACTTACAAAAGTCAACACCAAAAAAAGCCCAAAAAACCTAATTAAAAAATGTGCAAAGGACCTTAATAGATATTTCAAAGAAGGCATACAAATGGCCAATAGACATATGGAAAGATATTCAACGTCATTAATCATCAGAAAAATGCAAATTAAAACCACAATGAGATCACCTCACACCAGTTATAATGGCTATCATCAATAAATCCACAAACAACAATGCTGGCAAGGATGTGCAGAAAGGGGAACCTCTTTGCACTGTTGGTGGGAATGCAGACTGGTGCATTCATTGTGAAAGCAGTATGGAAATAACTCCAAAAATTAAAAATGGATCTACCTTTTGATCCATTGCTCCCACTATTGGAAATATATCCAAAGGAATCCAAAGCACTCATTCAAAAGAACATAAGCACTCTTATGTTCATTGCAATGTTACTTACAATTGTCAAGGTGTAGAAGAAGCCTGTGTCTTTTGTGATTCCACATACATTTTTTGAAATATTTGTTCTAATTCTGTGAAATATACTATTGGTATTTGATAGGAATTGCATTGAACCTATAGATTGCTTTGGGTAGTATAGATATTTTAATGACGCTAATTCTTCCTATTCATGAACATGGTAAATGCTTCCACTTATTCGTATCCACTTCGATTT
>VMDR010030112.1:0-12497 GCA_007922815.1 Macrotus californicus
ATTTTAACTATATAAGAAAGATGTCACGTGTTAGTCTTATTATTCCTCTTTTAAGGTAACTGTGAGTACTCAAGCTGTTTATGAGAGTCATTCGTATTCATTCAAGTTTCTCTATCCTGATTGAGATTCATAGGGTTTCTTGAATCCTTTCTTGCACCAACTATAGAAAGAGCTCAGCCACTAGCTGATCAAAAATTGCTTCTGCTCTATTTTCTATCTTTTTGTGTCTACAATTTCATGTATGTTACTCCTCATTACTATAACTGTTATAACTTTCAGTTTTTAAATCTCTCCTTAAATACTGTGGGTATTATCTTCTAGTTTATCTTAGTTGACTAGTTCTCTCTTGCTATGTAGTCATTTGTGAGGGAAAAGAACTGCCTTTTTTTTACTCTACTGCAGTGTTGCCTCTGTTGAAAGTCTTGTGTCTGCTTTGTAAATCTGTTTTTGTTTCATTGGTTAGTTAGTCTAGCTTATGACAGTACCTCATTGTCTTAATCACTGTAACTTACTGTTAAGTCTTGAAATCTGACAGTCTAAACCCCCCCACTTTGTTCATCTTTCTTATATAGTTAAAATACTAAATGAAGTTTCACAGTGGTGCATAGTCATCGCCACTGTGTGATTCCAGACCATTTCCATCACTGCACACAGAAACCCTATAGTCATTGGTAGTCTCTCCCTGTTCCTCTCCCCCCCATCTTTAGCAGTCGCTAATCCATTTTGTGCCTCTGCATTTCGTCAACCCAGGACATTTCATGTAAGTGTGCAGTCATGCAATATGTGGCCTTTTCTGTCTGGCTTCTTTCACTTAGTATAATGTTTTTAAGTTTCATCCATTTAGCATATCAGTATATCATTGTTTTTAATGGAAAAGTAATATTCCATTGTATGGACATACAACTTAAAAATGGATATTCTCCATTTTATCTACTCAGTAGTTAATGGACATCTGGCTTTTTTTCTCTTTTTGACTATTAAGCAAAATACTGCTGTAATGTTTTTTTCTAATTTTTTGTGTGAAAATATGTTTTTAGTTCTCTAGGGTATATGTCCAGTAATGGAATCCATTGGCATTTTTTTCTTAAAGATAGTCTTAAAGACTTCTAGGTTTTTTTGTATTAACATTTTCGCCCAGTTTTATTGACATAATTGACATATAACATTGTGTAAGTTTAATTTGTACAAAGTATTGGTTTGATGCATTTATTTTGTACTATGTTGTAAAATGATCACCACGATTGCATTAGCTAATACCTCCAACCCATCACATAATTATTATTTCCTTTTTAGGGTGAGGCGGTTTTAGATCTACCTCTTGGCAATTTTCAACTCTATAATATAGTATTAATAGCTATAAATACTATGCTGTGCCTTTCTCTATATTTCCATTTAAATTTTAGAATCAGCCTGCCAGTATATATACAAAGAGCTTATTTTTACATTTAAATTAAAACTAAAACAGTGTAACTCATAATGCATACTGAACGTTTGCTGTTATTGTAGCAGTTATATTTTCCCCAGTCTGACTTTTTCGTGAAGGCCTTTTATAGTAAGCATTAATGCTATTCTTAGACGTGGCTTCTGCTTCTTGTTTTATGCTGACCTGTTTGGATTAAGTTGTAAAATTGTTTTTACACCAGCTTTTTCAAAAATGTTTTCCACAAATGTTGGTAAATATTTCATGTGAAAAGAGTTCTTTATAATATATATTTGAATAAAATTGAAAAGGAAAGTCAAAGACATTGTTTATAGACCTTTAAATGATGGTGATGTTCATAGGTCAGCTGTGTGTGCCCTGTTTATTTGGCTGTGCATAGGACATGCCTCTCTACGTACTGGTGTTCTGGGGAGCATATGGGGGGGACTGCTGTACATACTCTGTGGGGCCAGACTGCCTGTCTAGGTTGTGCTTTAAAATGAGGAAACAAATTTTATCTTTTTAAATGATGTTCTTATAATTGCAGGTTTTTTTGAGCTTTTTTAGGGGGGAGGGAGAAGGAAGTGTTTCTTGTAAGAAATCTTAGTAAAGCAAATTTCAGTTTATTTCTTATGCCCAAATTGTGTAAGATCATTCTTGTTTTATATTTTCATTGTAGCCATATTAAATGAAATTTCTATGCTGAAAGCATTTTTAAAGTAGTTTTTTATTTTTCAGTTGAAGTTGACAAATGATATTATATTAGTTTCAGGTGCACCTCCCAGTGATCAAGACCTTTATATAACTTAAGTGATTGCCCTGTTAAATCTAGTACTCATCTGACCCCATCCATAGTCATTACAATGTTATGGACTATATTTCCTATGCTATACTCTACATCTCCATGACTGTTCTGTAACAACCATTTCCCCAAAGCCCCTTTCATCTAGCCACCATCAAAATGGTCTCTGTATGAATCTTGTTTCTGTTCTGTTTGTTTCTTTTGTTTTAGGTTCCACAGATAAGTGAAATTGTCTGGCATTTGTCTTTTCTGTGTCTGACTTATTTCACTTAGCATAATACCCTCTATGTCTGTCCTTGTCGCAGATGGCAAGATTTCATTCTATTTTATGGCTAGGTCATACTCCATTTTATATATGCATTACTTTATCCATTCATCTATTGATGGACACTTAGGTCGCTTCCATGTCTTCGCTATTGTAAATAACGCTGCAGTGAACATATGGACGTATGCGTCTTTTCCATTTAGTGTTTTGGGTTTCTTTGGGTAAATATGCAGAAGTGTAATTGCTGGGTCCTTCTTTATCTCTTGTTATATAGACCATGCTGAAAATATTTTTAAACCTACGTGTATACTAACTGTTTTTTCTTTGATTTAGACCATTCCTGGATCCCTTAATCTTGAATACTATCATTTTCAATAGACTATTACTATTAAGATTCCCTTATTTATACTCTATAGATTTCTATCTTTCAAAATAAAAATTAACTGTAGTTTTAGTGTCAGAATTGTATAGTACTTTGAATGTGTTTTGGTGAATGTTGTCTTCATCCTGGTTTTTTTTCCCCCCTTGTCTTATGCCAGTGAGTTCCTTCGGGGTTACTCCTGCAGTAGGTGGACTATCATCTGGGACAGTTGGGGAAGCTTCGACAGCCCTGAGTTCAGCAGCCCAGGTAGCTTTGCAGTCTCTCTCTCATGCAATGGCTTCAGCCGAGCAACAGCTACAGGTGCTGCAAGAGAAACAGCAGCAGCTTTTGAAGCTTCAGCAACAGGTTGGAGACTATTTGGCTCTTTGTTCATGCTGTCTCTAAACTTCAAAAGCTGAAAAAGTACTGTAAAAATGACCATTATTTTCATAAAGGAAAGTAGGTTGACCGATCTGAAGTAAGCATTTTCTACAAAAATTGAGGTAAAGTCTTTGGGATATATTTGTTTTAAAAAATTATAGAAGTGCATTTTATTTGATACATGTCTGAGGGAATGTATTGGATACTTTTTCTATTTGCAGTACTTTAGCAAAGTTGAGTCTTATGTTTAAACACTCTTGGTCAATCATTGTAGTTACCATTTACTATTTATATGGGTTGAAGAACCTAAATCAACATTTTAAAGACCAGTTAAATTAATGTGATTTAAAATTTAGTTATAATGGCATGTTTTGGAGATTTCCTCATGGGCTAACTGTAACCTATGCAATTCCAGGTGTCAAATTTTGTCAGGTTAGGCAATATATGAGAATCCATTTCCTGTTAATATTTTGTTGTTAGGAGAACTTTGTTTATATATTTACATTTAATCGTTCTGCTTCCTTTCCACCTTTGCTTTGAGAAAGTCCTAGTTCCCAAATACTCACAAAATTTTAAATAGTATAAATAGCGAAGAAAACCCCATTCATGTTGTCCACTTTTTTTTTTTTTTAATTTCATTTTTATTTAACTGGGATCCAGTTATTCATGTTTGTCTTCATAATACATTCCTGTGTGGTATCACCCACAATTCAGGTAGGCAGGTTAGTCTATATTTTTTGCTTTTACTTCTTTTACAGAAAGCAAAGCTGGAAGCCAAGTTACATCAGACAACAGCTGCAGCAGCTGCAGCAGCGTCAGCAGCATCAGCAACATCAGCACTAGGTCCTGTTCACAACTCTGTGCCTTCCAACCCAGTGGCAGCCCCTGGATTCTTCATTCATCCATCTGATGTTATTCCACCCACTCCAAAAACAACACCACTTTTTATGACTCCACCACTCACACCACCCAATGAAGCGGTTTCCGTTGTGATTAATGCTGAACTTGCACAGCTTTTCCCGGGCTCAGTTATTGATCCCCCACCAGTCAATCTCACTGCACATAACAAAAATTCCAACAAGTCCAGAATGGTAAATCATTGTATTTTATATGGGCATTTGTGTAGACATTTAAAAATAATTTGAAATATTCGCTAACTTTAGAATTACCAACTTATGGTATAGCAAAATTTTTGTTTTTATAAAATATTATAGAATGTACATTAGGAAATGAGACTTGTTATTTTGATATTATGGTTAGTCGTTTTCTAGAGCAAAAGTAATATCAATATAGAGTTACACTTTTTTTCTTTTCTAGAATCCACTTGGTTCCGGCCTAGCCCTTGCAATTTCTCATGCTTCACATTTCCTTCAACCTCCACCTCACCAGTCCATTATTATAGAGCGAATGCATTCAGGTAATCTTTGACTTCCCTAAAAGTTTTCTTGCCTAGTACCTTTCTGTTGTACCTGTGAAGACTTAATATTCTGTAATGTGATTTCCCTTTGCAAATATATTTGCTCTTTGGTAAGTAGGCTTTACCAGTGGCTCAGGATATGTGCTCACCAAGTTGACGGGAAGAACACTACTGAGTAGATTCACTAGCTCTTTCCAAACAATGGATTTGATCTGTATATGAATCTTGCCTGTTGAACAATGGCTAACATAAATATTTGCCTTCAGTGTACCTGCTGAAATATAATTACAGAAGAAATTACATTTAAAGAAGTGGTATTTGTAAGGCTAGCATTCTGGTATTGGAGCCATTTCTTGAGAATAGCAAAGAAAATTACTGCTAATTATAATAACTGAGTAAGATTAGAAACCCTTTTTATTCTCTAGGTAGTTGAAAACTTTCATAAGCTTGTACCCTGTGTTAGGGATAGGTCCTTTCAATTAGAGAATGTTTAGTAATAAGCTATAGGCAATTTTAACTGAAAATCCTATCAACTCTGTTGGGTTCGAGTAGCAGTGGAATTCAACAAAAACCTTAGGCATGTTTTGTAGGAGGAAATATATGAATATAATGCATACCGTATCACTTTTCATTATACAGTTAAACCATTTTTATTTTATTGCAATGGGCAGTTTTTTCTTTGTAAGAGATAGTTTTTAAAATTTTGTATTTATTTTCTTTTTAAAAATATTTTAATATACTTTATTAAAATTGCCCCACTGCTATTACAATTGTCCCAATTTTTTCCCCTATGCCCCCCTCCACCCAGTATCCCACATTCCCTCTGGCAATCCCCTTCCTAATTCACGTCCATGGGTCATGCATATAAGTTCTTTGGCTGCTCCATTTCTTATATTGTTCTTAACGTCCCCTGTCTATTCTCTACCCACCAATTTGTACTTCTTAATCCCTGCACCTTTTCCCCATCCTCCTCTTTTCCCCTCCAGCTGATAACCCCCCAAATGATTTCCATATTTGTGATTCTGTTTCTGTTCTGCTTATTTGCTTAGTTTGTTTTTTTGATTCAATTGTTGATAGTTGTGAATTTATTGCCATTTTAATGTTCATATTTTTATTCTCCTTTTTCTTAAATAAGTCCCTTTGACATTTCTTATAAATAATGGATTGGTGGTGATGAACTCCTTTAGCTTTATCTTGTCTGGGAAGCACTTTATCTGCCTACCAATTCTAAATGATAGTTTTGCTGGATAGAGTCATCTAGGTTGTAGGTCCTTGCCTTTCATCACTTTGAGTACTTCTTGCCAGTCCCTTCTAGCCTGCAAAAGTGCTTTTGAGAAGTCAGCTGACAGTCTTATGGGGAACTCCTTTGTAGGTAACTCTGCTTTTCTCTTGCTGCTTTTAAGATTCCCTTTGACATTTTAATTATGATGTGTCTTGGTGTGGGTCTCTTTTGGTCCAACTTGTTTGGGACTCTTTGTGCTTCTAAGACTTGTCTATTTTCTTCACCGAATTAGGGAAGTTTTCTTTCATTATTTTTTCAGATAAGTTTTCAATCTTTTGCTGTTTCTGCTCTCCTTCTGGTACCTCTATGATTTGAATGTTAGTGGTTGGAAGTTGTCCCAGAGGCTGTTTAGTCTGTCCTTGTTTTTTTTTGGAATCTTTTTTTTTCTTGTGGTTTTGATTGAATATTTTTTTCTTCCTTTTGTTCCAAATCATTGATTGGATTCTTGGCCTCATGCACTCCACTGTTGGTTTCCCGCAAATTTTTCTGTATTTCACTTAGTGTAACCTTCATTTCTGCCTGGGTCTTTTTTATGCTGTTGAAGTACCCAGAGAATTCCTTGAGCATCCTAACAATCAGTGTTTTGAACTCTACCTCTGATAGATTGCTGATCTCCATTTTGTTTAGTTATTTTTCTGGAGTTCTGTTCTGTTCTTTCTTTGGGCCATGTTTCTTTGTCTCCTGATTTTGGCAGCCTCCCTGTGTTTGTTTCTACGTATTAGTTTGAACTGTTTTGACTCCCCGTCTTAGTAGTGTATGGCCTATTGTAGAGAAGTGCACTGGTTAAGTTGGATGGGGTGGAGCCTTTGGTAATTACCAGGACGGGGTAACCTGTGTGAGCCAGGTTGATGGAGTCTCCAATATGGTGTTGCCACTCTGTTGCTCTGTGCGGGGGAGGACTCAGAAAGGGGACAATGCCTATTCCTGGCATTTGGAGTTTTGACCATGAGGCAGCTGTACCCTGTCACTTGCCCTGATGCTAGGCACTTCAGATTCTCCTCAAATGTCACTGGAGCCCGTCCAGCTGCTGCCCCAGAGCTAGAGCCCAGAGGGAGCGAGTTTGCGTAAGTCTCTTGTGGCCTCTTAAAGAGGAGACGCCTGAGAATCCTGCAGTTTCTTTCACCATCCCAACCTCCCCTGCTGGTTTTTGCAGCCAGAAGTTATGGGGGCTTATCTTCCTGGCACTAGAACTCTAGGCTGGTTGGTCTGGCCTGGGGCTGGGATCTCTTGCTCCTGAGATATCCTTCCTGCACCACATGTGGGAGTGCAACCCCCCATTTGTGTGTCTGCACATCTCTGCTCCCCCTGCTGGTCTGGGTCAATGTGACTTCTTTAATTCCTTGGTTGTTGGACTTCCATATAGCTCAATTTTTCTGATGATTCTGGGTGATAGTTATTTTGTATTTTAGTTGTAATTTTTGTTGTGGTTGTGCAAGGAGGTGGGCTTTTACCTGTACCTCTATCTTTGAGAGTTATTTTACATATAGAAGTTGAGACTTCTAGTCAAGATGGAGGAGTAATAACCATGTTTCAGGTGTAATTTGTTGTTCAGTCTTAGGAAGTGTGAGCAGTTTTTTACACTATTTTTTTATATGGAATTGATTATAGCATATAAGTCTTTTAAGGAGAATTGTATTTTTTGTGATTTAGTAGTTTTTCCGTTTAGGAAAGTATTGATAACTGCCTGTTTTCTTTTAAACTAGACCCATGGAGAATCGCTTTAGTACTAGAAGTTTAATTTTCTTGGTTTCCTTTACTGTAAAATGTAGATGGTAAGATTACTAGCTACCCCTCACTCCAGCCCAATAAAAAAGAAAAAGAATTAAAGTGTTAGCAGTGACTCTGCTTAGTGTTTCACCAACTGAGCTTAATTCTGAAATGTGTGTGAGATGAGGGATGCACATCTGCTCTTTGTTCCTCTCAGATCATTCTTGCCTTTTCTGAAGGTGAACACATCTCATGTGGTGTGTGAGTCTAGTGCTTACACACAGAGCACACACTACCCTTGGGTGTGGCCCTTAGTGTTCGAGTAAGCTCTCCACTTCACATGGTACTGCTGAAAAACACTGATGTGTCAGTGCTCTCTTTTTCTTCATTCGAGGACCGAAGGGATTCCTGAGGGATTTTTAGTGGTAGTAATTGCTACTTGTTATTTCAGTCTTACAGTTTTACCTTGCCTTTTAACCCCAGTGTAAGATGTAACTCCCTAAGAAGTGAAAAAAGATTTAAGAAAAGCTAAAGTCAGGTATTGCAATTTGGTATTATTAATGCATCTAGTTGTGAAATTTTTAAAGAAAGACCAAATAGCTCAAAGAAGAGTAGATAGATAATTTATAGAATTAATCTATGTACTATGTCTAATTTAATTTTTTCTCTAAGGCTTTAAATTAAGTTTTGATGTATAGTTGATTGCCTTTATGGTAACAGACTCACTAATGTATATTTTACTTAAGTTTGGGGGTTCAAACTAACATAGGTCGAGTTTTCAGATGTTTTTTTGATGAGTGTTCCAAACTGCTCTTGAGTATATCTTTTGGTTAATTGATGTTATATTTTTGATCAACTGTTGCTCTCTATCTCACAGGAGCAAGGAGGTTTGTGACCTTGGATTTTGGCAGACCAATACTGTTGACTGATGTTTTGATTCCCACATGTGGAGACTTGGCCTCCTTGTCAATTGACATTTGGACCTTAGGAGAAGAAGTGGATGGGAGGCGATTGGTCGTGGCAACCGACATAAGCACCCATTCACTAATTCTTCATGACTTGATACCGCCTCCTGTGTGCAGATTCATGAAGGTAGAGAACATCGAGAAAGTGAATTGACTGATAAGGTTTTCATGTTTCTGACAAGTTATGAAAAATATTCAGACATACAGATAAAAAGTATAACTCTGTCAAGTTTTTAAATACATTACTCAGATTTTTTTGTTGAAGGTTGGTGTGTGTGTGTACTTCTTATTTTTCATTTCAGATCACTGTCATTGGACGTTACGGAAGCACAAATGCCAGAGCCAAAATCCCATTAGGGTTTTACTGTGGTCATACCTACATCTTGCCTTGGGAGAGTGAACTGAAGTTAATGCATGACCCTCTCAGGGGGGAAGGAGAGTCTGCCAACCAACCAGAAATTGACCAGCATTTAGCCATGATGGCTGCTCTGCAGGAGGACATACAGTGCAGGTTGGCACAGAATTGCAGAACATTTTAATACTATTGAGATCCTCTACTTTGTGTAGTGTCTTCCATATATTTGTCAAGAAATGTCTTTGCATAGGTGTAATAGAAAAGTCCAGGAGGAAGTGGGACATAACATTTTACAGTAATGTTTAATTCATTAATGTATTGTGATTAAATAATTGGCTCTATTTAGTACTTACCAAAGGATTAATTCTTTTTAATGGTCATGTGTTTTAGAAACTTAACTTTTAGTGCATATTCATACATGCACATTAAAGAACACTGCGGGAATGATTTTGTTTATTTTTTCTTTACTTGTAGGTATAACTTAGCTTGTCATCGGCTGGAAACTCTTTTGCAAAGTATCGATCTTCCTCCTCTCAACAGTGCTAACAACGCGCAGTACTTCTTGCGAAAGCCAGACAAGGCAGTCGAGGAAGACAGTAGAGTTTTTTCCTCCTATCAGGACTGTATTCAGCTACAGCTTCAACTGAATTTGGCTCATAATGCCGTACAGAGACTCAGAGTAGCTCTAGGTGCAAGCAGGAAGATGTTGAATGAAACATCAGATCCAAAAGATTTAATTCAGACGTCTTCCACAGAGCAGTTACGTACTATCATCAGATATTTATTGGACACTTTGCTCAGCCTTCTTCACTCTTCCAATGGTTTGTATTTAGCTTAAATATTTTAAAGATTGGGAATATCTTCGATGTGCTATTGTTGAGTATTTTATTGCTGTCTTGATATTTCTTGGGTATTGTTAATTTTGATATCCTTTCTCATGTGAGTATCAAATCTGTTTTTTAGTTAACTCATTTTTTCTCTGTATTTTTATTTGTTTTTCTTAAGTGGATATTTTGATTATTTTTTTCTTGAGTCTCTGCTATTGATGTGTCACATCATTGTGTTACTACCACAATAAATATTAAGTGCGCAACACTGAAAACTTAATAATTGCTAATGTAATACAGAGCTGTCATTTTCTGTCCAGGAGCTATTTGTGATGATCACTGATGCACACACCAACACACACACATGGCCATTTGATACACCCAACTGCACATCAAAGAAATACAAAGGATTTCAGTCTAACTCTTCCTCAAGTAGCTCGCAGTTTAAATTCTGCAGAAGAGGAGTCAGTAAAAAAATAGAAAAATAAAAATGATTGTGTATGGATTGCTGGTGAAGAAGAAAACATATATAGGCATGCTGATTTTGATGTCACAGCACACACTTAAATAGGAAATTTTACTGTTTTCTTCCTTGTAATAGGACACTCTGTTCCTGCAGTTTTGCAGAGCACCTTTCATGCCCAGGCCTGTGAAGAGCTGTTTAAGCACCTGTGCATCAGTGGGACCCCAAAGATACGGCTACACACCGGCCTTCTCCTTGTTCAGCTCTGTGGCGGTGAAAGGTGGTGGGGTCAGTTTCTCTCTAATGTCCTTCAGGAGTTATACAATTCAGAGCAGCTCCTCATCTTTCCACAGGATAGGTGGGTTTCATTTCAGTCACTTGTGAAAATTGGACTTACTTGTTGTTAATGATTTATGCTTCTCATGGTCTGTGTTCAGATTTCACAATCTTCCACATAGGGACGCTGAATGGAAAAATGAAGCATGTGTATTCCGGGTTTGGGGAATGCCCAGTGAAGGGCATATTGAAGGAGTTTATGTATGATAAAACTAGACTATATTCTTTAGTTTCCTAATTGAGTCTGTGGACTTTATAGAGCTGTGTTTACTAGTATTTTCGATCAGTTCATGTGATGTTATGTTAAGTATTTTTTTTGAGGCTATGGTAAAAGTTCTGTCCACCTGATTTCTTGTGGATAAAGTTAGAAAATACAAGCAATTGCTTGAAAAAGTTAATTCTAACATCATACCTCCAGATATCTTGCTAAGAACCAAATATTCTATCATTACTCTATTAGATTTCAGTGTAAGTTATATTTTAAATGAACCAATTTGATTTATAATGGGTATTTTATTTATATCTCTTATTTAGGGTCTTCATGTTACTTTCCTGCATTGGTCAAAGATCACTTAGTAATAGTGGAGTATTAGAAAGCTTACTTAATCTGTTGGATAATTTATTGTCACCTCTTCAGCCACATTTACCCATGCATCGGAGGACAGAAGGTATTATTTAGTTATCTTTAGTAGAAACATAAGATTACTCTAAATAATGCTTTATAAATTGGCTAGTCTGAAGTACTTTTTAAAATGTTCATTGCTGTACATTTTCTTACTATTTTTATGATGTAGACTTTCTAGGATGACCAGCTTTCATGGGATTGACCACCATATAATTATTGCTCTTTAAATTGGTAACCTTTTCATTATTTGAATTTTGAACTTGGAAATTATCGTAATGTGTTTCTTCTACACTATTATAGCTAAAATCAAACTTTCTTGTTCAAGTTTAAGGTTTAAAGTACCATTGCTGTGTGGTCATTGATAATGAGTCACATGAGGGAGAAAATTGTTACCGGAATTAAAATCTTAGAACATTTGAATGTACAACTTTAAAACTTTATTAATTGTAAAGTAGATTTTTTCATTTCAGTCACTTGTAAAAAAAAAAAAAAGAATATCATTTTAAACCTTGTTTTCTAGTTTATAATTTATCTGTTAGATTTAATCTACATTTAAGAATCTATTTTTGTACCACAAAGCATTTATATACCATTAGATTCAATGTGTTACTCGGTTTATGGTCTTAGGTTCTAATTTTGGGGCTTATTATAAATAAATATTGGTGTAATGGTATGCTTTGGATCTATAAAGTGTTTTATCCCATAATTATCAGACTTCATGAGGACCTTCAGAGTCACCTGATTATTTCCCCCCTCATCTCTTCAAAGGAGTACTGGATATTCCCATGATCAGTTGGGTGGTTATGCTGGTGTCCAGGTTGCTGGATTATGTGGCAACTGTTGAAGATGAAGCAGCAGCTGCAAAGAAACCTTTGAATGGTAAAGACAGGGAGAGGTTTCTGACAGGTATCGAAGTTTCTAATATCTGGTGGTGGGGATTTTGAGAGACTCATAGTTGTTCCAGAGCTGGCTGTTGGCCCGGAGACTCCAGCTGTATGTAATTTATGTAAAGTATGAATTAACTTTACCAGGAATCTGTTAAAGGATAGAATTTATTTTTGGAGGACGTTATGGACAAATCCCGTGTCTGAACACGACTTTAGTTTCTAGATACAACTGTGTCTTTCACAGGTTTCTCCTCCATACCCTTTTAAACAGTTTTGTGTTATTTAGTGTAATGTCATTCCTTTGACCATTATAAAGTTAGTTCTACTAATTAATTAAAAATAGCTTTTATGCTTGCAGAAATTTCGAGAATTTTTTTGTTGTAATCCTTCATCATTAGTTTGAG
>VMDR010030113.1:0-12516 GCA_007922815.1 Macrotus californicus
GGAGTGGAAGGTCAAGGTCAACATTTCCAGCAACCAGGACAGGCGAACGCAGGAACAAAGTAGTCACAATTTAATCAGTAACTCTTGTTTGTAGTTATCAAGTTATAAGTGTGTGTTCACAGCCCTGTCTGCTGCTAACAGTGAATCACTCTTGCAAATAAAATAAATATTAGCATGATTATATATATAATGTACTTTATACAAATCCTATAGTGATGTTTCAATAAATAAGAGGTTTTGGAAGCAAAATAGTGCTTACATTGGCAATTCTGACACATGATCCTGTGTGGTGCTACTGACTTTTCAAGAGGTCTGAATGTTATGTAATTCAAATACTGACCAGTAACTACTCACTGGTGTTTTCTTATGTTTCAATATAGGCTACAGTTCTTTATACATACTACTAACCTGAATATTTGTCATCTATTAAACAAAATTTTAGATATTTATAATAATGAATATAGCATATTAAAATATCAGAGGTATTTTTAAGAATAACATGATTTCAGGAATTCCCCCAAATTCCTAGGAATTATTATTTTTTGTTTCTGATTCTCAAAGATTAATATTTACTGGGGATTTGGAAATACTACTGGAATTAAAAAGTTGACTAAGAGCCCTGGTTGGTGTGTCTCAGTGGATTGAGTGCCAGCCTCCAAACCAAAGGATTGCCAGTTCAGTTCCTAGTCAGGGCACATGCCTGGGTTGTGGGCCAGGTCCCCCCAGTAGAGGGCATGCATGCAAGAGGCAACCACACATTGATGTTTCGTTCCCTCTCTTTCTCCCTCCCTTCCCCTCTGTCTAAAAATAAATAAATAAAATCTTTTTTTAAAAAGTTCACGAAGAGAGTTTCCCTCCTTTGGAGTTCAGAGCTTAGAGAGGGACAAAAACATGGAAATAAAAAACAATATTACAGGTGTTCTGATAAAATTCTATTTAAGAAAGAGTGAAGGCACAAAGGCAAAAGACAGTCTGTATAAATTAGGAGTAGACTTGAATTGTATCCTGAAGACAAAAAAAAAATAAAGTATTTTCCAGGTACAGAATAAGGAGGTATTGAAACTGGAGGGCAACCAAGTCCAGGGCTCATGCTACCTGTCACCGCTCAGCCAATAAGCAGAGACAGAGACTGGATTACCATTGTGCTCTTAACATCAGAGGCCAGCAATCTGAGAAGGTGACAGATAAAAACCTTAACATCCACCTTCCCTTGAGCTTTCAGAAGCAAGTTTACATAACGGAAACGTGGGAATTTGGGAGGGGGAATTCCTAGGGGAAGCACCCATGCGCTGCTTCTCCTGGGAGAAACGGTAGGGGGAGCTGCAAGGGGAGTCATGCAGCTTCTTCCCAAGCTGGCTCCTTCTGTTCTGGTGTTCTCTCTCCATTTGCCATATCTTTCTTCTCTCTTCCTTATACCTGTGGTGTATATAGCCAGCTAAACTATGTGTTCTCTGGTTGGGGAGGAAAGGTATAAACCATTTGCTCTCAAATGTCCCTGGTTAGGGGAGATAAGGTCTTGTGATTCACCAGCTGGCTGTAAGTTGCTCAAACTGTTTGGCCTTGTTTAATTTCCTGGTCTGTTTCCCCATTCCACTCTCCCAGGTATTTCCCTAGCTTCTTATTATCCTGTCTCAGTATGGGCTTGCTAACAGGCAATACAAACAGAGAGAAGCCTTTGTGCAAAGGCTGGCATCACAGAACACATGGGTTGTTCAGCAAAAATTCAGTGAGAAAGGGATGTAACTTATGGAGAGTCAATGAACGGGAAAGCCTCTCAAGAAACTTAACTAGTTGACTACATGATCTGATTTACATTTTAGAAAAAATCCCACCAGAGGACACATGGAGAATTGTTTCAAAGTGTGCGAGACCAGAGATTAGTACAGCAACCAGACTCCCACAACAGGGAGGTACATCCCTAAACAACGCCACTGAATAGGGTCCAGCACCAATAACACCCCTTTCTATTACATAAAAATCTTTTATCACAAAGTCATAAGCACGTAATTCTGTATTAAACAATATCACACTCAGGTACACCATGTGAGATTTTAGGTGAAATGTTCAATTGCTGTCCATCTTGTGTGAGATGATCACGTGCCCTACCAACCACCCTCAACAGTGGTACTTCTGCCAGACCCTGTATGTGCTGTTGAAGACCCATGCATATCCAACCCCTGTAAAGCGAAAACCTGTGAGAGGAATTGCCAACAGAAGTGGGAAGTTACAGAGGATGAAGTAACAACCGACAGATTTTTAAAAGACAGAGAGAATGATGATACTGCACCTAAACTGAGAAGTGTGATAAACTCAACTGTCTGCAGCTGAGGTACCGTCACCAAAAAGAAAAAATGACAGCTATATCTTTTCTTTATTGTCATACAATCACATAAAAGAAGAAAATCAATGTTTTTAAAAAAAATCCTTTGACTAATAAGTCATATTGTTAAGAAGGGCAATTTCTTTAAAAAAGGGATGCCTAGTTATCTTGTCAATGATTCCCCTAAGGAATCTATAGATACCTTATTTATCTTCTAATGGGTCTTGTTACTCTCTGGACCAGATTAACCTGCAATTAAAAATATAGACTCCATAGAATTATTCTTAGCTGTCCATAAGTAACTAATTGTTTTCGTTGCTATGTTTCTTTCAGATTATATTTAGGGAAAGCTATTTATTAGAGGAACATCTATGAATCATAATCTCCCTCCCCCATCATCCCGCTCTGTAGACAGGGTAACGCAGATTTTGTAAACAGTTAAATATGTTTACAGGCAAACAATTTTGGTTTGATCATGACCAACAATAAAGAAGTTCACACATTTCTTTTATGTTCTTCTTTATCTACCCCTGCTTCTTCTAAAAGCACACTAATGTACCCTATTATGTATTCTCAAGCTTGTTACATATAAGTGAGTGTTCTTTTCAAAATCCTTTTGACATGCTACTGGAGCAGCTCCAGAAAAAAAAAAATTAACATTTTGGGGGATTTTTACTACATCCCTTTTAGTAGCCAAATGGGAAGCTGGTGGGGGAGTAAAGCCAAAGATTAAAATAAATGCATTGTTCATTTTTAACATAGTAGGTTTTCTGTTATTCTTCACTGTAATAGCTCAAGAAGTAATTTCACTGTTAACGCTGAATTTTTAGAGTGGTGTTGTATAAATCATTTTTACAAAGAAGGAAGCTAAAAAGATTTTCTGCTCGCCAGCAGTGCACAAAATTGAACAAGTGGCAATCTTCACATACAATATGCTTCCAATGAGCGTGCTCTTGTGCTTAAAAAGGAAACAAAGCATTTCAGAAGGATTATTTTTAAAAAAGAAAACACAGAGCAAGTTTCAGAATGGAAAATTATGAAAGGCTCTCTTCTAGTCAAAATCAGCACGGGATTTTTTTCTAAGGCAACATTTAAAGCAGGACATCTGTGTCATTTCCATAATATCAACAGTAAGAAAAAACACAAAGGTATACTTAAGACAGCAAAAGAACCAGCTACTAGGCTATAAAATATTTTTATTTTTGTCTGACAGCACCTGAACAAGGGTACTATATTTCTGCCAAGACAAATATGTCCTCAAAATTGTCTCCTATTTTTTATGATGCTGACTAGTCCAGCTTATTCACATGTCTTGCTTAATGCAGTTAAAAATACTATGAATGTTATTCAGTTACCGAAGATATAAAGCACCATTCAAGTACAGGGAAGTGCTAAAATAATAACAAATTATTTTCACGCATTGCTTTCATCTTACCACTCAACATCTAAATGCTACAATCCATTCTATTTTGTGTTTACAACCTAGCACCATTTTTTTCTTTTTATTGCAGCAATTTTTTCTTTTTATTGCAGCAATTGCAGAGTGTGAGAATACAGAATCCAGTAGGGGAGGTGAGGGGAGTAAGAGACCATGTAAAGGTGGGGAAGGAAAACGGGATTCCTCTCCATTTGATTCAGTTATCCATTCTTAACAAATGTCATCAGAGGGCTCCCCAGGAAACCTAGCCCAGATGCAAAGGATAGTGTATGTAGTACAGTATTCTCTATCCCTAGACCCAGCTCAAACGAGGAAAGAAGAGGCAATCTTTGTAAGAAACTAACGCTGAACACGCTCTTTCACATGGGCTGTATCATTCATTCATATGTAGGCTGACCTCTTGATAGTGATTTTTTTTTCTTTTGCTGGTTTTCTATGTGGATGGCTCTCAGATTTCTGTATCAATCCTTGACCTCTCTCCAGACACCCATCATGCATTTCCAGGCACTGCCTATGATCTCCTTGGCCCAACTAACTCAACATTCCCAAAAACCAAACTCCTGTTCCCCTAATCTAGAAAAAGCAGGTCCACCACTTGACTTTTTTCCTGTGGCTGGCAGCAACATACTCCCAATCTTTTAAGCTTTAAATTTCAAAGTGCTCACTCAGTTTCCCTTTCTCCCTGCCATCATATCATGGTATTATTACACAAAGTCTAATAGCAAAAGATTTACCAAGTGTATATCCCTTTTTTTCCAATTTCCACTCTAATGCATCCCCAAGTCTGGATTCCCAAGACCTCTCACTTAAGTAGTTAAAAATATCTAACTGTTCCCCTTACCTTTAATCGCTTACCCCCAATTCATTCTATCCACTACAGCACAATAGTGATCCTGCCAACCCACTGCTCAAAAATCCTCAGGGGGTCCACACTGACTAATGAAAATATTTAAAATCTTTGGACTTAATCATCAAAGGGTTTCATGATCCACCCCTAGTCTAACTTTCAAAATGGCATCACACAATCTCCTGTACATACTCCCCGTTCAAACCAGTGGACCACGTATTATTAAGCGGACTCTATAGAAGCTTTTGTACCTTGCACCTTTGTTCACAGTCTCCTCCATTAATCTTCCCTCCTAGTAAGACAGTAGGATACAAAGATGGATAACAGATCTTATAAAAATTCTAAGCTTCTTGGGGAAAGACGAAGCCTGGGCTTCGGAGTTAGACAGAACTTTGTGGTGGGATGAGTTTAGATTTTTGCAATTACTAGCTGCATAACTTTGGGCAAGTTCTTAACCTTTGCGACAGCTTCCTGGCATGTGAAATGAGAGAAACATTATTTACCTTGGAGGGTAGCCAGGAGATTTAAATGATATATTTTAAAAGCCTGATGTAGTATGTTGCACATAGGAAATCTCCATCCTTAGCTATCATCATTAGCTTCCCAGAGAAGAATGCACTAAAGACACTAACTGTAGTTCCAACCTGCCCGGATCCTGACTTACTGTGCACACAGTGCAACTCCAGCTTTCCTGCATATCTTTTCTACAAATACGGAATCTGCAGAGACAACTAAGGCAAAGCCCACAGCTAAGCCCACAGTGTATGCCTATTGATTCTTTGTCCAGTGATCTTTCCACACCACCCGACACCAGACAGTTGCAGGCAAGGAGCATCAACAGTTAGCTTGAGAAACTGACTGCCAGAGCCAGATGGTACAAGGACATCTTAGGCAAATAATTTGGTTTCCCCTTCAAACCTATATTCTTTAAATAAGGTTCAAAGCTTACTTCATGATGGAAGGATACTGCCCAATTAATGTTTTTTCCACTCCAAGATATTGTCCACTTTGGTGAAAAAGGGACATTTTTAGATTTTGCCACATTATGGAAAACTGAACTGACTGGTGCCATCTTTCTTATCTACTCCATTGGTATGTTAGCATCCTTTACAGATTAGCCTCCTGAACTCATAACTGCCCTTCATTCATGTCTGTATACGTAAAGTCAGTTCAGAAAAATATGGGTTACTTATCCAGTGCGTGAAGATGACTGATAGTGTCGGTCATAATTCCAGAAGCAGTCAATGACAAGACTCCTTGGTCACAGTGGAGAAGAGTAGTTGGTATATCCTGGCAGCTATGAGTGCTCAGAATCCAAGAGAAAGCAGAAAGCCATAGTTGGGGGAATTTATTTACATTTAACTGTAGCTCTGAAGGAAAGTAAGAAGCAGAGGAAAAGGGCTTTGCATAAAGCTACTTTTGAACTCAACTATTTAAGCAATAAAAGCTCAAAAAAAGGCAGAAATTAGCTCAGTAACCATCTAAAAAAGAAGGGTTTTTTTTTTTGTTTTTTTTGTTTTTGTCTTTACTCAAACTTAAGTTAGAAGTTCTTTTACTTAGACCTACACCTTAAACTGGGCCACGTATGGAGCCCTGGCTGCTCAGAATCCATTTCTTCCTTCTGTTGGTAACAGTGCCCTCATTTCATTTCAGATTATTTTAGAGAGAACTCCCTCTACTTCATGCAATCTTGATGGGACAATAAATCAGCATGCCCTGCCTTCCTCCTAAACACAAGCTTGCTATGCCAACGCAGCTCTCTCCAAACTTTAGATCTAAAGTAGAATGGCTTAGAAATGACAAGATAAGTTCCCAGGACTGGAGCTGGCTGCCCTGAGCCTGTTCTCCGGCTCTTCCCTCAGTTCTGTGAAACTCACGTTCGAGTCCCAGTAAATTCCTTTTCTCCTTCTGCAGCCAAAGCTGGTTTCTATTGCTGGCAACGTAAGAACACTTAATGTCGAGTTTAAGCCATTTTGCCTACCTTTGTGCCTAATCTTCCCAACTAAAAAATATGAATATTTTCAATGAAACTAGCCTGCACTAGAATAGTGGGGGTTTTTTATGGCTCTATTACAGAAGTATCTAGCATACATTTATCAAACATATAGAACTTACAGGAGCTTCTTTTTGCTTACTTACTCTTCCTCATTTTTACCAGAGCCCTTGTTCCCATTCTTCCCTGCCATATTGCTCTAATATTCAATTTCTTCATATTTGAGCCAAGATTTACACTATTAAAGTCAGCTGCATTGATTTGTTTGTGCATTTGTTCTCCCAAGCAGTTAAGTAATTTAAGTGGCTCATATTCTGGTTTCATGTTGATTATTTCCTTAGTATTTTTAATACCATTGCCACTTATTCCAATAATATTTCCCAAAAATGCAATATTGTATTAAGATTAATTTGGAGAGCATTATGCTAAGTGAAATAAGCCAGGCAGTGAAAGACAAACACCTTATGATCTCAACCATAAGTAGAACCTAATCAACAAAACAAACAAGCAAGCAAAATATAACCAGAGGCATTGAAATAAAGAACAAACTGACAGTAACCAGAGGAGAGGGGGAAGAGGGATTGGCGGGGAAGGGGGAAGGATCATCAAGGAACATGTATAAAGGACACATGGACAAAGCCAAAGAGGGTAGGATCAAGGGTGGGAGGTGGGGATGGGTGGGACAGGGAGGAGTGGTGGGGGGAAAATGGAAACAACTGTACTTGAACAATAATTTTAAAAAGATTAATTTGTGAAAAAAATTGTCAAAGATATAATAATACTTGCTCCCCCAAGTTTCTTCTATGAAACAAATTACAGTAAGAATAACTAAATTTGTCATTTGGCATATGTAATTAATATAAGTTTAGAAATCTGAAAAATGCCATGATCACCTAATGTAAGCCTATTATTATACAGATAAGAAAATTATAGTCTCCTTAAGCCATTCTCCTTGATTTCCAGCATCACCATTAATTTATTTTTGTTTTTCTACTTCTTCTTTCATTAAAGGTGGTTTAAGGAAGAAGACAATAACTAAACATGTTCACTAATCCTTTATATGCAAAACAAAAAAAAGAAATAACCTGATATCCAATAACAGAGTCGATTAACACATATTTTGTACATTGGATGTATTATATACTGTATTGTCATAATAAAGCAAGCTAGAGAAAATATTATTGAGAAAATCATGAAGAGAAAATATATTTACAGAACTTACTGTAAAATTCTGCATATAAGTGGACCTGCACAGTTCAAGCCTGTGTTATTCAAGGGTCAACTGTAGGTACGTATATACATGTATGTATGTACTCACGACCAACGGGAAGGAAGCATGAGGGGTGTTTCTGAGTGGTGGCAATGTTCTGATTCTTATTCTGGGTGGCAGTTGCATGAGCTTTTTTTCTTTGTCATAATTCATAAAGTTGTACATGCATGATAAGGACCCTTTTTTATACATATAATATACTTCCATTTAAATAAATCAGGAGAAGAAACTTGGAGGAGAAAAAATCACCAATGTGAAACAAAAATCACACAGCAACCATCCACACAGCAACCTCAAAAACATCTTTCTTGGCACAAACTATCCAGTAATAAAATAAGGAGTTCATATTTAGGCAAAAATAACAATTTGATGCTTCAATTAATCTGTACAGCCTTAGTTAAAAAGGTAATTATGTAATTTCAGTAGGCTTTCTGAAATACTGAAAACAATTCTAAAAGATTCATTTTATTTGTTACCCCTTGGCATTCACAGATCCTAGATTTGAAACCAGTGCGCTAGTCTGAAAAGAAATCCAATCACCAGCCAAAAAATTCATAAATTTTGCCTCTTGGTAAACTATTTGTTAGTCTTACATTGAAAATTACCTCTTTAGGAAAATAACTATACCAAACCTAAGTAACACTTTAAGAGAAAACCATTAAGATCTTATTCTCAATCTTTCCCAACAGAGGATATATTATAATCTGAAGTTTTTTCTACCTAACTCCTAATTCATGTTCCTTGTTAGTCCATCTGTCAGGACTGAAGTCTTAGCTTAATCACAAACAAACTATGTGACGGTGGGCAAGTTTCTTAATCTGTGCTTCAGCTTCTACATCTGGAAAGTGGAGATGATGTTACTAGTATCTACCTCATACAGCCCTTGTGAGGATTAAATGCAATCATACATTAATACTACAATATGTAAGTAAATCACTTAGCACTATGTCTACATGTTGGATAAATTATCTTTGCCTACCTGCTTATTTTTTTAAATGAAACAATATAATGCTGATTAGATGCCTTGTGAGGATTAAATGCAATCATACATTAGTACTACAATATGTAAGTAAATCACTTAGCACTATGTCTACATGTTGGATAAATTATCTTTGCCCACCCCTTATTTTTTTAAATGAAACAATATAATGCTGATTAGATGCTTTGTGAGCATGGGGAGACTGATGACATAAGGGCTTCGCTTTGGGTGACTGGGTTGAGAGGCAACTTTGCATTAAAGGACTTCCAGATATCAGTATCTAAAAGCTTTTCTCTAGTCATTC
This sequence comes from Macrotus californicus, assembly GCA_007922815.1. Taxonomy (NCBI): domain Eukaryota; kingdom Metazoa; phylum Chordata; class Mammalia; order Chiroptera; family Phyllostomidae; genus Macrotus; species Macrotus californicus. The sequence goes on from VMDR010030113.1 coordinate 9,152, forward strand.
AATTCTTTCAGAGAAGAATATATTGATCTCTTACCTTGAATGTAACTGCATGTTGATGATGTTATGCAAAGAAATGGGAAGAAGGGTTCAATTGTTCTGTATATGAACTAACTATCTCTCCCCTTGTTTTCTGCCTTAAGACCCATCCCCTCCCGCAGCTATATCTGGTGTCTATCTCTAAGCCCTTCAGATTTAAAGATAGTGATTATTTTCTTTGTGAGGCTTAACTTCTCCAGCTAGACATAGCCATCTCCTTTAACTGTCTATATGCCTTGCACTCATTTTTTAATTAATTTTTTCATTCAAGAGATATTTAGAAATATTTCTTGTGATGGTTAATATTATGTGTTAACTTGACTAAGCCATATTTTATCAGAGTATTCTAGATGTTTCTGTGAAAGTATTTTTAGATGACATTAGCATTTACATTAGTAGTCTTTAAGTAAAGCAGATTACCCTTCATAAGGTGGGAAGGCTTCCTCCAATCAACTGAAGGCCTTAATAGAAAAAGACTGACCTCTCAGGAAGAAACGGGAATTCTTCCAGGAAATCACCTCTTCTCTGAGTCTCCAGCCTGCTGGTCTATCCTGAAGATTTTGGTCTTGCCAAGCCTCCACAAGCACCAATTTCTTAAAATAAACTTCTCTCTACATATTCACACATCCCGATCGTTCTGTTTTTCTAGAGAGCCTTGATTAATATAGTTCTGTTCCAGGACCATCAATGGGACACACTACCCACCTGTGTGAATCTCCCAATCTAAATTTACTTCATAATGCCCATGTAACTCTTTAACTCTGTCTAAATCACACCAACTATTTCAAATGCAATTAGACAAGAAGTTAGAACAAGAGAAACTGAGATTTTTCACCTCCCTAATTCTAGCTACTACTGTTTCTTTCATGCAGCCAAAGAGCAGCCTAGGTGCATCATACTTACAGAGAGCATACAGTGATAAAACACCACCAGCTTCCCGTAAGAACCGTTGTCAAGCCACATCCCACAATTTCTGCATTTGTGCAATTATTTGGGAAGGGGGAAGGTGCTACACACAATATCTAACATTTGTTCCTACTAAATTTTATTCTTTGAAGTTTAGTTTTTCATTAAATGCTGTCGAATACTTTTGGAATCTTTATTCTCTCATTCGATATATTTATAAACACTCTTACCTTTACATTAATATGAATAAAATATTGGTCTCTATCAAACTACAAAAAGACAGAGCTGAGATCAAGATAAGTCCTTGACATCATCAACCTTAAACAAAGCCTTAATTCAAATAGTTCTGGTACAAATAAGCTACTATTGAGGTTCTCAGAGAGTGATGTACAAGGAAAGCAGAGTGCGTTGCTCCAGAAAGGCCTGGCTTCAAGAGCTGCCACTAAGCTTACGAGTTTTATAACTGGACATGACACACTGCTTATTCCTCAAAGAGTGTCCATTTCCTCTTCAGTGAAATGGGAAAAATAAAACTCACGTCACAGGATTGCTGTGAGGATGAAAATATACGTAAGGCACTTGACACAATGTCTAGTACATAGCAAGTATTTTACACGTGTCTCCTTTTAAATGCAGAGTAAGTACTCAGACCGAGTCAGATCCTTTCTAAAGTCACAGGGCCTTGGACCAGCCTGTAGCCTGAATCACTGAGCCACTCCAGGCACTGACGGAGGAAGACAGGGGGAAGGAGACGCAGCTAGATGAACGGTTCCAAGTTGCTGCACAAAGTTGGAACAATGACCGTGAATACTTTGGAATTTAGACATACCTCCAAAGGAATAAGTGACTACTGTTTTGTTTTGCTTTTTCTAATCCTCACCCAAGGATATGTGTTTATTGATTTGAGAGAGAGAGCAAGAGGGGTGGGAAGAAAAAGAGAAAGAGAGAAACATCAATCAGTGGCATCCCGTATGTGCCCCAAACAGATATAGAAACTGCAACCAAGGTCTATGCCCTGACTGGGAATCGAACCTGCAACCTTTTGGCGCACAGGATGATGCTCCAACCAACTGAGCCACCTGGCCAGGGCAAATAAGTGACTACCGTTAAAGGCTTCAGGTTCTTTAGAAGATAACGAATAGTTTAGAAAAATACTTTCAGTTAGTCTCTTGGCAAATTACAACTTCTAGCCAGAGAGGCATAAAAAGCAGTGATGTTTAGAATTTGGTTAAATATTTAAATTGCATTTCAAAATGTTGGATTTAGCAAATTCTAAAATAAATTTTGCCAAGTCCTAGACTTTTTTTACTTGCATGTATTAAAGGGAAAGCCAGCTTGTAGATTTGAATCACTTAGACTTGACTCATTAAAATGTATAGTGTGTTTTATCAAGCCACAGAAACTCTGCCCCAAATCATTTACAGTTTAATTCAGAGAAAAGAAAGCCTTACATAAACCGCAGCTCTCACACACTAAATTGCTGAGACTTGGAAAAAGAGATTAACTCAGAAAGGCCTTATGAAAGAAAGAAATTTTGAAGAGGCAATTAAAAGAGTAGAATAGCACGGAACACACCGGAAATGGAAAGCCACTCCAAGTAGGCAGACAAAAGTGGTATTACATAATAGCTGACAAGGGCCACATGCAAATCTCAGTTATTGGATTTTTACTTAAATATTTTTTCTAAAAATGTCTGAAACAACTGGCTCTTTGGAGCATCTGCAAATTTACTGTCAGGATGTAAACAAATGTTACTGTGCATCTCCTCGTGCAAGTTTCTCTAACCAACCCTGAGAAACAATGTTGGACAGGAGACATGTCCTTGTCTGTCTTCGGTCTATACAGAAAACAGATTTAAAATACAGTGCCCTGGCTGGTGTGGCTCAGTGGATTGGGTGCCAACCTGCAAGCCAAAGGGTTGCCAGATCGATTCCCAGTCAGGGCACATGCCTGAGTTGCAGGCCAGGCCCCCAGTGAAGGCGGGGAGGGGGCAGTGCATGAGAGGCAACCACACATTGATGTGTCTCTCCCTCTCTCCCTCCCTTCCCCTCTGTCTAAAAATAAATAAATAAAATCTTTTTTAAAAATTTAAAAAGAAATAGTGAAGACGCAAAATAATTACAAACTGCAGTAAGGGCTAGGAAGGCTAAAAATTAAGTGAGTAGTCTTTATACATAGTTTTAAATCACAATGTTAGGGCCATTAATAAAAAAGAATGACAAATTTTCAAAATTCTTCTCTCCATCTTCCTATCCTATAGATAGGGATTAGAGATGCCTTCTAATTTTACTAAATATGAAATATATACATCTATTGTTACTGTTTGTTTTAAAGTGATTTCTGGTAAGGGACAGAAGTATTTTGTCCTGCCATTTTTGAACAGGTACGTCCCCAGTTATGAATTTAAAACTTAAAAATGTTTG